>JAVQJL010009551.1:0-68770 GCA_036024295.1 Nannoperca obscura | reverse complement strand
CTCTCCTCTCCTCTCCTCTCCTCTCCTCTCCTCTCCTCTCCTCTCCTCTCCTCTCCTCTCCTCTCCTCTCCTCTTTAGAGTTATCTATCTTATCCCCTCCTTCCTCCCACAGCTTCTCCTCCTTTCCTTCTCTCCATCCATATTACCATGGTCTGCTGCTCCCCATCTCCTTTGGGGATTAACAGGCTAAACACAGGGAGAGGCTCAGTAGCATATGGGAGACGGTTCCTCCTCGGATCGTAAATTCGTCCATGATTGAGGAGAGTAACTTCAGGCCCCTACTGGGCAAGCAGGAGTTCCAAGGCACCATACCAGGCAAAATGCCCTCAAACTGACATTAAAGTGACCTTGAGTGGGACTTAGTGTGTCAGCGCTCTTGCTGGAACATGATGATAAGGCTCCAGATTAACAGTTGAGACGAGGGGGGGAATGAAACCATTTTTCGGCGATTCGGGAGATTAAGAAAGAGTAGATGCAAGATGCACATGTGCTCACATTCACATAAAGATGAAGACGTTTGGTCAGCAGCAGAAACAGCCACATCTATTTTCGTGTGATTTACTTGGGTTTATAGTATTCCATTTGTCACTGGCAGGCCATTTAGGCTAGGTGAGGAATGAGGGTAGAATTTAGAGAAAGATGGTTTAATCTGCCTAATGCAAAAACACCATTAAAGCCTTCCCTCAACATGTCACTTGAGGCCAGAAGTTTAACTTTATATTTATCTCATTAATAGTATGTGGAAGATCATCAAAGACAAAAGATTTGATCTGTTGCTATAAAAAGTAAGAGATATTAGTGGAATTTGATATTATAATGAAATACAACTTTTTTAGTCTGTTTTTTAAATCAACTATGGATGTTATGGAGCTATTTGCTGTACTTACTGTAGTACAGTACATATTCAACATACTTGTACTTTGCTTGAGTATTTCCATTTAATGTTAGTTTATACTTCTACTCCACTACATCTCAGAGGCAAATACTGTACTGTTGACTCTGGCACATTTGTCTGACAGCTTTAGTTACTTTTCAGATTACAGTTTTTCCACATCATTCCTGTCCAGTGAAAACCATGTATCTCCAAATTTGGTGATTTTAAATGTTTCTGATAAACTAAAGGATTAGATTTTCCTTTATGAGTTGAGGAAATTCTCCTACTTCTTAAGCTAAATTCAACTATATAAAAAAATTCAGATGAGTTGGAAAATGCGTCTCAAAACACAGGGCTGGTTTTCTGAGCTTTTTGGAGATACATGGTATATTACTGTTGATTGACCTATCCAGCAATGTATAAAGTTGTTAAAATTAGCTCAACCTTAAACATCTAAAGCAGTAAACTACAACATACACATTAATTCAGCAGTTATGTTAAAACACCCTATATAATACTTTAACACTGACAGGGACCATTTTACTTTTACTTAACTAAGGGTTTGAATGCAGGACTTGTACTTGTGGTGTAGTATTTACATTGTGTGGTATTAGTACTTTAACTTAAGTAAATTATCTGAATTATTCTTCCATCACTGATGCTAGTGAACCCCTGCTATGTGTGATAGTACACATAGTGATATTTACTTGTGATCCTTGTCCTTGAATGCGTGTCTATAATGACAATTAACTGATTTCTCTTCTCAGACTGACTGAATTTTAATATTTTTTATTCAGCAGTTACTTTTTATACTTTACTATTTTCACTACAGGTCAGAAACTGTCTGACTTTCTTTTTCTCTCTAAATCTTTCCTAAGGAAAAAAGTAAAGTTTAGAGAAAAATCTCCCCATTATTTCCTATGCTGGTTATTATCTCGTGACTCTTTCGAAGGGTGTAAAGTGATGCCAGACAAACTCATACAAGGAAGCTGCAGTATTCTGAGATAAATCTTGTCCTCTGTTCCTTTCTCATCTTATGTTAAACTGACACAATTTCTTTGTCTCATTTGTTGTCTTTATCTTTCTTGACTCAGTGGCTGTAAAACCAGCTGTCCATCAGTCCTGCAACTCTGATGAAGATGGACCTAGACGTAACAGACTTTTGCTCTGTCAACAGAAAACATATAGATGTTTCATGTTCTGCATGAGAATAATACCAGCTGACTGTTACAGAAAGCTTTGTGGCTTAATCAATAGCAAAATTACGCTTACGGAAAATATTATGTCATGCGTGGCAATGATTGGTGTGTTGTAATCAGTGAAAATGGGGCTCATTGACTCCTCTGGCTAAGGCTGTGGATAAGGATATAGTGAATAACTATAGATGAAGTACAGAAAAGGGCATAGATGATCTCATAAAGCAGACATGATGCTTATATTTAAGCTATGGAGTAAATGAACACATGCACTGTTTACCAGTTGTATATCAAAGTTTATTAGTTTTAGCTTCGCCACCAAGTTTATTCCTTGGAGTTTAATTGATCTCATATTCAGAATATTTAGCATGTAATAATACATATCTGTCTATTCTCCCTTTATCCAATTCTGGACTCAGCATTCTCTCTCGTGTTTCCCCAATCGATTAAGCTCTATGTGCTGCAGCCGTTGTCTGAATGAAGCTATTGTCTCAACAAACCTGCTGACCAGATGCTTGCTGTTTTTATATAATGTTAATGAAGATGAAACTGGCTCTTAATAGAAGTGATGCAATAGGTTTGAGGCACAGCGGAGAGCTGTCAGCAGCCCCTCTGTTATTGCTTTAGGATGTAAGGACATTCTTATATACAGCAGTGGTTATCAAACACATGGGAACTACTGCGTTTTGTTTACTTTTCTCTGGAGACCTAATTTGATTTAAGTCAGTGACAATATTTTTTTATACAGTGACTTAGGGGAATAAGAATGAAACCTGAAAAGTTTAAATTCAGCCCCCTGGTACTGGCACTGCGAGTCTTTTGTGCAGCTTCTGCATCAAGGTACATCAATGAACTATAGCACTTAAAAAGGTGGTGCACTGAATGTGAGCAACAAATACAAAGAAAGTATTCCTTGGGCAGATTTGTAGAAAAACATACAACATTATGTATTCAAAAGACACATTTATTTTTAAAAGATGGCAAAAAATCTACATTCAGGTCTAGGCCCATTTCCTCTCAAACTGTGAGCTCAATTTGTTTTATTTTGACACTGCTTACAAGCAAGGCTACTGGGCAACAGTTTCTGCTTCTCATTAAAGATTGTTCCTTTTCACGTTGCATTTGTCTTGTATTGCTGGAGCCAAGCTGAAAACATGCCCACTGGAGTTCTCATCACTCACATACTAGCTGTGGCAGGACTGGCAAGCGGCAGCTCCTTCAAGGGTGCTCAACAACAAAACATTGTTATACCATGTTTTCCTCTGCAAATACAAAAGCGTTCCTCTTCACCTGTCAGCATGATTATTCACTCCAATGTTTCCCGCTGAATGCAGACCGGTGGTCTTACTTTCCCACATGGAGCTGTGGGAAGTCTTGAGATGTGGGATAAAGGAGGCCTACAATCCTGCCTGGATTACCTCATGCCTTTGGTCCCTGAAGTGGCCTGTCAGTCTCTCTCTCCCCTCTCTTAAAAAACAAGCAAGGAGTTGGAGTAAGTAAGGAAGGAAAGGGGAAAGCATCTGACAGAGAGGAAGAACAGAGTGTTGAGTGGATGAGGGTATAAAAGGTGCTGGTAAGGAGACAGATTGGATGCGTAAGCTAAAAAGAAAGAGAGCAATAAGGGGGAAAGACAGAAAACTAGGGGTCTAATGTTTAGTATTCACCCATGTTTGTATGATTAGGCCAAGTAGAGCAATTAGTCCAGATGGAGAATAGAGATTGGGTCTAAGCACAGGACTACTGATTCACAGAAGAGTTTCCTCAGGGACACAATTCACCTCGTGTGAACTTGCCATCCAATGCCTCGGGGCAGCTGACCTCACACAGCACTCAGCATGGCAACTCAGACATTTATGATGAGGTTCCCACCTACAACCAATACATATAAGCCTGTGGCCACTGACCCTGTCTGTTGTTTACCAGAGTGAGTCACCAAAAGAAGTTCTGCAGTCTGATTTTAGATTTGTCTCATCATGGCGTGGTGCAGCAAACTCCATTCATCTAAGTGGTGGGTGATATGTTCTCGGAGGATACTTTGTTGCATTAATCTGGCCTTAATGGTAAATATATATTTAATTGCTGCCCATAGACAACCATTTTTTGTTAAAGCCCCACTTATCCGTATTTTTTTCCTTTTTATTACAACAACATGAGAATGAAAACTGCGTTTTGCTGCCCTCTCTGGCTGAAAGTTTCAACACACAACATCACTGATAGGTGTGGTTTGGCATGGTCAGGAGTGGGTTATGTTTAACCACACACCCAGCAGTGATGTCACGGAGTGCTGGAGCAAGGTGATAATTCTCTGTAGGTTTGTTACTACAAGTGACCCCTTCCATATTAATTATATAATATTAATTAAATATATATAATATTAATTAAAATATAATGAAAACATAACACAACAACATTCTTCTAGTTGTAGCTACTATTGTCTTTGCAGGAACACTAAGTAAGATGTAGATATGTATTGTCCCCAAGGCCCAATTTGTCTGCAGCAAGGTTTAAAAGATGGAAACCTTGATCTGAAATTACAGACTGAACATGAGCAAGTAATGAGTTGGAGCAAAGATTTACCATTTGCAGTGATGAGGTTATATAAAACCCAAACACATCATTGAGTTCACAGGCTCTAACGCACTGCAGTTACTGTTTCATTGACTTTTACAGTAGGTTCAACCAAACAACCTGATTCAACAATTCTGACCATTTCCATGATTCTTCCTATGAATTCTATTTTGCTGGTACCTATTGCCTCAACATTTTGAAACTTTCACTGTACTGTAAGCAATGTTATCTACTGCAGAAGAGCCATATGCAACTATTTATATACTATTTGATCTCTATATAGACACAATCAGTTAAACAACACATCTCATTTTACTCTAAGAAAAACTGCACTGATTTGATTTACAATTTCTGGAACAGGGTGATTTATGTCGCAGCTGGTGCCTTCGTATAGACATTTTGCCTGGATTTACTTAGTGTTAACACAGTTTCTGTACTCAAGCTGAATACATAACGGCTGAAGAAAAGCCCTGATTAAATTAACATCTATCTTGAACAAGAATCTGAACTTCAGAGTTTCCAAGTAAAAGCGATTGTTCAGAAGAAGTGATGAAATATATGTGGTGAAAATGCAAGCTGTGGCAACTATCACCTAAATATCTCACAGTATCAAACTGTCTCAGGGCATCAAGTGTTTCAAATCATAAATGAATTGGAAAAACAGCTAATATCTCACCGGGCTGAGCGTCATTGATTTTACCCTCAGAGCATAAAAAAAAAAAATGAGAAAACCACTTTGCAAGCAGCATGATGCTGGAGTCTGTGGGCTCAGTAACTTAACCTTGAGGTGTTGAATAATTTTTCTGTCATTTGATGTGATCCTTGGTGCCTTAGAGGAGTGAAGACAACACTTAAGCCTATTTGGTTCACTACTATCAAGCAGGTGATTTAGAGAGAAAAAGAAAGTCAGACAGTTTCTGACCTGTAGTGAAAATAGTAAAGTATAAAAAGTAACTGCTGAATAAAAAAAATATTTAAATGTCAAGCTCAATAGAACATACTAATTTAGTTTTTAATATGAACTGAAATCCTCACTATTATCAGCATTTTTGAGAGAATAGTAAAAGACACACCTCTGTGGGAAAATACATTCTTTTGTCAGGGTAGAGGCAATCTTGAAAAAGGAGTGGAACTTCAGTTCTGTAGAGACTATCTTTGTAACTAATATCCATTAAAGTGGTATAGTTGTATAGACCCTACCCAAACACATCCCATTGTTTCTACAGTATGTAACACAGAAAAAAGAGCAGATGATTCATTTTGAGATGAGCTATACTATATGTCTTACAAAGGATGCAACAGGCTACCTCACTGCTACATGTCCTACATGCTGTACTTAACCCTTCAGTGTTTGCCAGGTCACTGTGACTCTAGAACTGTACTTAAGTGTAATTCTATTCTATGTTCTGCTACAATCTACTTTAAAGGGAAAAATTGTACGTTCTACTCAGCTACATTTTTATTTGTATATATTTCGCACATTTCTGATTGCTTACAAAACTGTGTATGAGATAACCCAACAATATATTATTATAAAGTTGATCACATTTCTAAAGTAATACTACTTGATCAACACTCTGAAAAGGCCAGTTCTGTATAATAACTACCTTTACTTTTGTTTCTTTAAGTACTTTTTGATTATACATCCTTACTTTTTCTCAGGTAACACTTTGAATGCTATACTTTTACTTGTAACAGAGTATTTATACATTTGGTTTTATCACTTTTATAAAGCAAAATCATTAGTTGGTCCAGGACACTGGTTATAAAGAGAAATGAAGATGTACACAACTTCTTTAGACAATAATTGCCATTGCTCTTATGATGAGCTGATACTGGACCAGAGCACCTTCAGTCATAACTCATCCATGCTGTAATGCAGAGTGCTTTATGCAGACTCTACAATACTACATTACACAACTGACTGAGCTACAGGCATTGTTGTTGTCTGTCCTGCATATATTTCTTTATATCTCTGTGCTTTCACTACCATAAGTCAGCAAATGAATATCTGAACACATTTCTATACATATGGCACATCGATTATTAAATTATGGTCTTATTGATGATTCAAAACAGAACGATATGTCCTTGGAAATTTGTCAGTTTTTCTGTAGTTACAGTATGTGTTAGCAATGCAGCTGAATGCATTTAATAACATGAATATATTCATTTAAGGTTATTTATTCATCTGGTGCATGAATTAATGCAGTCATACATTCATTCTGTCTTTGTGTATATACATGCAAAATGTTGAAGATCAGATCGTGTTTATATTTGCATTATTTATTAAATGAAATGTTAATACTTTCATGTTGAAATTTTTTTGTGTTTTTGCACAGCTTCATATGCATAATCTAATTTTAATTCATACATTTTGTTTTGTTGTATTTTATTTCTACTGACACAAGAATACTATTTCCCGTCAGCCACTGCCTCCATGTTACTCAGAAGCTCAGTGAAGCTGGGTCCATCTACGGTGACATCTGCCATCAGCAGTGCATGACTGTGGAGAAATCTGTTTAAATCTACAGGGCACTGTACTGAATGGTTCCCATTGATCTACATTTGCCTGACACTGTGACTGACAGAGCCAATCAACCTATCATGGCCCTGGAGACGAACAGACACTCATTTACAGGTGAGATGGGTTGGGATGAGTTTGATTGATTGACAGACTGTCATTGAGTCACTGGGGCATTACAAAACCGTCTCTGCACAGCAGGAGAGCAATATTATGTTGGTGTATGAGTGTGTGCGTATTGATGCTTTTGCATGAGTGTGTATGTATGGATGTGTTTGTGAGTGTGGGTGGTCAGCCTTATACAGATTACCCATCGCACCTTGAGTGTGGTGACAGGTAAAGAATCAGGCTGTCAGGTTGGCCCCGCCCACATCTTCAAAGAGTGGCAGAATTAAATAACCATCAGGCAGAGACTCTGCCAGGAGGCTGCCAGGCCAGAATCATATACACTCTACGCATAGACATGGACTCATGTGTACATATCCACACTCCCAAGGTGTTTCTCTCCTCTGCCTATGTATTTATGCAGTCTCTCACTAAAACCAGTGCTCCCTCTATTAAGGTCCCTCAATCTCCATTTTCCCCCTGCTCTCTCGCTCTCTGTCTGTCTTTTCCCCCTCCCTCCCCCTCTCTCTATCCTGTGGTTCAGTGTGGGATTCAGCAGTGCCATTACTCAAACACAGCCTGTCAGTACAGATAACAGTTGTTTGTTGTTTAACACTGTACAGAGGGCTGCATGGCAAGCCAAAATCTGGAAACATTTCTTTATCCCCACTATTCTTTGCATGATTTTACATTCAGCATTTTCAAAGCTGGTTCAAACTGGCTTAAAGCCACAAACATGAGGATTTTTTCCCCAAATGTACAGTCATATCATTTCTCAAAAATAATAATTAATATACAGGAACTGTTTTTTATTTAAAAATGTCTGGTCAGTATATTTAGATATCCATCAAAGAGGAGAACAAGGGTTTTCTAAATAGCTTGATTTTTTGGAAGCTATTGACTACCTGTTTCACAGCTTCAGTCAACATTTGTTATACAGTATTTCTTTGGTTTGGCAACCTTGGAGTTTTGTTCTGCTGGGATGTCAGTGTGACAAGGTTTTAAATTACCTTGTTATCCCTAGAACATCTACTGCCCTCATGTGGCCAAGATATGCATGTCTGAACAGAAACTACTGTACACTCTTCTGATTAGTAGGACAGGGGCATTTTTATCACAGGACCCAGACACAGAATCCATACTGTAAAAGACAAGTTGCATACATGTTTTCATTCAAAATAGTAATTGTTATTTATGCCAATACTGGATAGCCAAGAGGTGGAACGACATGCAACAAAGGCCCTTCGGCAAACCCCATCCAGGGATGTTGCAGTTTTATTGGTGCCTAGGTCACCATGATGCCCCAAATTACTATTTCATATGCTACCATGAACGACTTACTTGTGTTTAATGTGTTAAGTTTATATTTGATAAACAATGTTTTGGCACATGTGTACTTTACCTTGTAAGTAGGGGGAGGTAGGTCGGGCACATTTGAGTGTATGACACTTAAAGCTGCTAAAATCAATATTTTTGTAAGTAACATTGGATCACATGGCTTTTTGTATGTGAGAGGGGTCGCTCATAGTGACAAACCCAGAGAGGATTTTAACTTATTCCCCCCAAAGTTCCTCCTAGCTCGATGAAGCTTTATAGCATTTTTACAGTTTTACAGCCTGCAACTTTACTGTTTTGATTCACTTTCACTGCTCTCTAAGCATCATTTTTGGCTGCAGCAGGCAGCTGTTGTCAGTGGAAATCCAAAATCAGACTGTGCACTACCTGCCCAGCATCAAACAAGAGACAGCCAAAGTTAACGACTATAGCTGGTGCACATAGTGGAGCATTTAGCACCTAAAGAGCCAGATATTTCCCTCAGAAGTTGGTTGAAAGGAGCGTACACTGACCCAACTGGCAAAAACAATGCAATTATTGCAAATCATTCATTTAGTAGGCGGTAAATATGCATTTGAGGCTATCAAATAATTATATTTATGGTAAGAAATGTAACAAATGATTTGTAACAAATTGACCGATATAGACTATAATGTCTGAAACTTCATCTTATGTCCAATAATAACTCTCTCAATTTCCACACCACTTCTTACTGATCAATATAACAAATGCACTTGCATTACAGCATGTCCAGCATAAATAAATTAACAAAAATCACTAACTGTGTGATAAGGACACTGAAATGTGTACCATGGGAGCACAGACCAGATTCTGTTGATGAAAAGTCTCTGTGTAGCAACATACTATATGAACTGGTGTTTGTTTGCAGTGTCTCTCACTGGGTGGTCTGCTTCAAGCTCCAAGTTTTCGTGGGAGAGGAAGCATGTGGTATTACAGTTTCCTGTCTGTGGAACTGACAGTACGGTTTTGGTGTGTGTGCGTGTTATTAATGAGCTGTTGACATGTTTCTGTGTGGGCATTCACGCTCCAGTGGAACCTGTTCCTGCAACACACCTGTTGCTGACACTGGCAAAAAGATAATTTTGTCCAGAAAACAGCAGAAATTAGTGTGTTTAGTAAGTTTAGTGAGTCTGATTATTTACATACGGTACCTTCAAACCTTAACATACCTTCCTTTCACACTTCCTCTTTTATCATCTCTTTTCATTTTCTGCTATTGTTTTTTTACATTGAAAAAGAAACCAGAAGTCAACCTGGGACATAACTAAATAGCTGTGAAAAGAAGAGAACAGGCCAACAATTCAAATAATACTACACCACATAGACCATTAGCCAACATGTCTTCTGGCAGCACATATATTCTCACTCTTATGTTATTCCTCATGTCCAGGCATATGCATACTAGTCCTTGTGCGTTTAGATTATTTTGGAGCCCAAGCTGTTTTACCAAGTGCACTAGTATCCCGAATGAGCTTCCCACCTTGAGTTTGGCAAACAACATTTCCCGTGAACTCCTCGTGATAATAACCTCAGCAACAGGGGATGATTTTTAACATAATAAATGGACAGAGAGGAAACAGACAGAGAGGGGAAGGTATGTAACTGCTCTGCCTAAATATTTAACTGGGTCTTTTGACACATGGGAAATTGAAAACAGATACAGATTTTATTTCTTTCAACAAGACAAATCCATATTTTAAACAGATGGGTGGGTAAAAACTGTGTTAACTCAAGCCAGTAGATGGCAGTATTACACCACTGAGCCAATATGACTTGACTGATGTGCAACCATTCATATGTAAATGTTATCACTTGCCACAGAGATTACAAGGCAAGTTAAGTTTGAGTCTATAATCTACATTGTTCTAGCATTTAAAAAATGTATGCAGTGTGATTTCAGTGTTTGATTTGAGGAAATGACTTCAAACTCTGGGTTATTTTATTTCATGAAGTTAATTAACATAGCAAAAAGAGAGCTTTGCATACTCTCTTTGCATACTGTATGATTATCAATTAGCACATATGAATCCAAGTGCTCTACCCACATTTTCACAGACAACCACGGACCAATAATAATTTATCCACATAGCTTTTTTCCAATTATAATTTTCAATTTGCTCCACTCCTAGTATGTAAAGGGGGGATTGGAGTGAAAAAAAATCATTTAAACAGATGATGGCTGGACATTTCACACTTTGCTGCTTGGAGATACATGTGTGTACTCCTTTTACCTTTTAAGGTAGAAAACTACCCCATAGTAACAGAAGCTGTAGGTTAAAGGCACATGTTTTAGTCACGCTATCCCCAATGCTCTCCATATGGCAATGTTGGCCTGTCGGTTGGTCCACTATTTTGGTCCAGACTGCAATATCTCAACAATTATTGGATGGATTGGCATTCAATTTTGTACAGTTCCCAGAGGATGAAGCCTACTGACATTGGTGACCCCCTGATTTTTCATCAAGTCCACATTTGTGGTTTTGAATGAAATTTCTCAACAACAACTGGACAGATAGCTCTGAAAGTTGGTATAGACATTCACATCCCCCTCAGAATGGATTCTAATTACTTTGGGGTCAGTTTACTTTCCCTCCTAGCACAATTATCGGGTCAAAAGTTTTTGAATAGTTTGGTTTATGACTAAATACCATCAAAACTGACACAATTTCCATATTTTAAGGGGCCTATTGTTAATTATGGTGTACATGGTAAACATCATGTTAGCATTTCCATTGTGAGTATCTTAGCATGCTGGCCTTACCATCAAAGCACAGCTAAGTAGAGCCTCATAGAGCCGCTAGCATGGCTGTAGATTTGTTTTACTAAAGAGGTGGGGGATATAGCCAAAACTCAAGTATTTAGAATTACAATCATTTAAATGTTGAGATACGATTAGCACTTGAGTTGTTCTCATTGACTTTGCAGACAAAAATAAAGAAATAGATAATGATTACAAATACAGTGGAACATATCAATTATTCATTAACAACCGATAAGAGCTGGGCATATTATCATCCAAGCATCCTACTCCAGTGAAGTACTGTATATAAGATCTTCCAGGAATGAAAGCTGAAATGAAAAAAGATACTTAGGCTTTGCAGCATTGTTTGCTTGTGTATGCGGCAAAGTCTTACAAATGTATTTAAGGGGAAATTACCACAAAGCTTTCAATTTACTAGAAATTGTGCTGTACTCAAGTATTTTAAAGAAAAAACAATGAAAAGTGGAACCAGTAGATATGGTGAGCTATATAAAAGACTGAGAATTTCTTTGTTTGACAAATCTATTGCCCACATAATGTAGAAATGAAACCTGTGAATTTCTTCCGGGCTGAATAAGAGCTTTACAGTGAAGGATCCGTTTCCTGATAAAATCTCCACTCCTTTCCAATAATGCAAAGGGGAGGAGGGAGGGCAGGAAATATCAGCCGATGCAGAGGAAGATGCTTTTCTGTTCTACAATTGGCTGCTTGAAAGTCGGCAGCTTGCAATAAATCAACACTTAACACTCAGGAGGCTGGGGAATTCTGGGAAAGCTTGTGACAACAACAGCCAGCATAACAGCTTAAATAATCACTCCTAGTTTTTTTGTGGATATCATTACTAGAATTGCTGGCTGGACATCATCACAACAAGATGCATAATCATGCTTCCAGGAAGAGAGAAGAGCAAAACGACTTCTGACTGTGGTTGGATGTCATTGGACCAATTTTCAACTAAATGTACTATTACATTATTAAAATATATGGTTCTTGAGACTGTAAGGGCAAAAGAATTACTAGCATGCAATGAAGAAACTGGGCTGGTCTGTTCACCTTCTTCCCAGAAATGTATTCAGCTGATCAACTTGCAAGTGTAGAAAGAAGAAAATATGTTGTGGTGTTGCAGCTGAATGTTTTGAGTGTCTGTTTATGAGCATTGGAGAGTTACTATACTTTGACCAGCAGAGGTCAGCAAATACTTGATGACCAGATGAGTTTACCAGCGGTGAATAGGTGCTTTCTGGAACATTAATGTGTTTTCACTATTTCACAGGGTGAAATGTTATCATTACTATTACTTACATCATGTTATGTCTGCTAACATTTTATCCTAGCACTGAACTGCAGACTCCTATGTTAGTGTCTTCTTGAGGTTTGTGGTGGTTTCCAAGCCTGGTTTAATGGGCCTATTATGGGGTTTCCATCTCTGCTTCTCCCAGCAAGTGTCATAAAAACCTTCCTGGCTAATAACAACTACATGTTTCATTATAGATGTGTATCTGAAACTGATACACTCATTGCAGGGTAAAAACATGATCTATTACAGCCTGTTCAAGTCACTGAACTCATGTTACATAACTGATGGCATGGTGTTCCTTGCATTTAAAATTGTGCAGCCCTTCACAACAACTCAACAAGATCTATTTTGAGCAAGCTCTCTGCAGCACATGACAAGATCAGGGGTGAAAGTGAGACTAGACAATTGTTTTATCACATGTTGTCACCTGACTATGAAGGACGAGTGAGAGAACATGGGGTGCTGTTACAGTATGTGATCTGTAGCCATATTCTTTAGAGCTGGAGCTGCATCTCCCCTTATGAAGGGGGTCATGTGGTGTTGGTATGCAGTGGAATGCCAGCCCGGTCCAGCTCTGGAGCTATGTTATGCCTTACTGTGACATCACTGGCCTGCTGACCGCTTGGCTGCTGAAGTGGCTTGCCTATGTTTGAAAGTGTTGGTATTAACTGCCTCTAAAACGGAGTCACGATGAGAAAGAAATTAACTCTAAACTAAATTGTGGGTTTCTGCCCAACTTGAATTATGTCTCCCCTGAATACAACATTTAACTCTGAGTTGAGATGGGGGGTGTTATTATATGATAGTTTATGTAACATGTTAGTCTTTTCATTGACATTCAGTATAGTATCACCTCTCCTGTCAGAAGGGCAACTTCTTGTACAGTGCATTCTAAAAAGACTCATCACTCCCTCAGCTAGCACTGCCTTCTCTACTGTTTAACGACTTCACCTATTTTGTCTGCCTTGGTGTCATGCCAACAGTCCAAAGTTAATTCTCATGCATCTCATCCCCTTGAAACTATGGCGCTCTTCTTTCTTTTATACCAAAGGCTGTCCATAGCCTGAAGGTAAAAATGATCTGATACTTATTTTTCCCCTTTTCATAACAAGTCGTAAAGTAATTTTATCGTTGACTTTGCACATTTGGGAACAGCCCTCACCAGGAAGCTAAAATCCAATCTAACCTTAAAAGGTAATTGTGAAACAGTTCTCACAACAGGAGCTCAATTATCCATGGGGGCCAAATTCAACTAATTTCAGTGGCTTTTATCTAGCTATCAATATCATTAAGTATTTAGTAGAACCAGTGGTGACTTTATAAACTGAGCAGATATAGGTCATGGAGCCTGCATGAGTGTAAAACACGATAGACACTATTCTATATATCTGAGTAGCACTGATGGACAGAGGGGGAGAAGTGGCATGGGAAATTAGGGATTCTTCCCATTTCATCTGACGTATGTAACACAGTGAGATACAAAGCAGCTGTTTACAGTATGTGCGTGCAAACCAGGAATATGATGAGGAGACATGCTGTATGCTGCAGAGAATTCAGACTTACAGTAACAGCAAACAGCGGTGTCGAACTTCAGTCCACCATGGTAGTCAGTGTATTGTCTGACTATGCTGTATTGTGTGTCAGAACATTTCCCATCACTGCTTTTTAAAGGTCTCATCTTTCTGGCAGACCTCTGAAAAATGTCATGTGCAGCCTTGATCTGCAAAGAACAATTATAAATCATCATCTGCCATTTGCAGATAATAAACATCTGAGATAAGTGGTGCTTTTTTGAAGGTGCATTTATTTGGAACAGAGAATAGAGTAATGAATATTCAGATTTGTACTTTCAGTCATTACTTAGTCCCCAGTGACCTTTTCTTGCTAAGTGGCACCTCTTTACAGTAAAGCATCACTTTCTTTTGCCTTTTTATTGGTAAAAACGTCCCTTTAGGTCCCATGAGGACAGGATGTGTTCCCCCTATTACTGTGTAGTGGTATCGAAAAACCCCCATGTCAGGGACCAAATACTATCACCTCCCCCACACAGAGAGTGGGATGCATTTACTGACTCAGAGTTGACATAGGTGGGCTTTCACTTCTGTTGACAGTTGCACATGCATGCTTTATAACCAGTGGTGAGGGATGAGAACCCCTGATGCACAGCATTTACGAACATGCTAAGCCCACAAACAGGCACTGTATCTCCTGTTTGGTTTCCATGTGGTGCAAAAAAGGCACAACGGGGGTCATTTAAAGTAAGTGAGAGAGGTGAACAGAGGTGGAGGAAGGAGAAGAGGTAAATAAATGGAACAAAGAAAACGGTGCAGGACATTCTGACCTAGAGTGAAGAGAATGGAACACAAGGCTGGAGTAGCACTGTGTGTCTGCTTTGGCCTTCGTAATGGTGGCCCCTGCCAAGACTGTCAAAAGATCACAGTGACACGCACATACACACATACACATGTTCCTGTGCACACACACACACACACACACACACACACACACAGGCCAATTAAGTACATGCACATGCAAACACACTTCAATATCTGTGCACGCACACACACTCGCACAGTTAATTATGTTCTCCAAAGAGAACAGGAAAGGAGATCAATAGCTATTAGAAAGCACTGTGAGGTTGTATTTCTCTCTCTTTCCCCTAATGTGTGCTGGCCATGATTTGTTTCAGTAAAAGCGCCATTTCTTTTCACTTGCTATTACTGTAACAACAAAATTTTACCAGCAGCACATTTTTTATTCCTCAGTGCCCAAGAAGCTATATTTGTCTCATATCCCTAAGTGATGACAAGAAAGACGACTATATTTAGATATTTTAAAAGCAAACCACTGGACATTTTTGTAACCATAACCCACAAACTATATGATCACGGTTTAAGAGAGTTTTTGCAGAAATATAAGATTACACACACTGTACAGTTGAAAAAGTGCAAATGTTTTCTTGTACTATAATTGAGAAGTTGAATAACTGGAAACTTCTTGTCCCTGTGGGTCCACATGACTTTCTTTTATAACTTATTTACAGAGAGGGACTCTCAAAATAGCCACCTAGTGGAACAGGCTGTCTTGGTGAGGTGTGTGTGTGTGCCTGGAACACATTCAAAAAAGGACTTGATTAAGAAGCAATGTTACTTCAACAAAAGGTATGACAAATTGGATTTGGGGTCAGGATTGTAATATTGTTTAATCTCAAGACGGGAAGTTCTTCTATCATACTTTCTCTGCTCACTTTCTCTATTTAGCCAGCCAGTTTTTTAGGATATAGAACACAGGCCTATTTAAAAGTTGAAGCACTGCTGATTGCAATGCAATTGTGAGACATGCTCAAACTTTATATGGGTGTGCCTTAGAAACAGTACAGATCTCTGGAGCTTTATTGAAGTTATGATTCACAGATACTGTCACCATGAATGTCCCAATATTTGCTGCAGGATAACTGGATGAAGGAATTAAAAAAAAAATAATAATAATTCTGGAACATTGTTAGGTTTGTGGTTATGTTACCAGTGACCAGTGCTGCAAAAAAGAGAAATATGTTCTGTTGCTCAAAGAGAGATTTAAAAATGCATAGAATGCATGCTGTCTTATGTGTAGATACTTACATACGTAGACCATCATGCATTATTCATTTACATTTAACAACAATATAGTAAATAATGAATGTAGTTAATATGCCACCAACAGCTTTGTGTTCATCAGTGTCCATACCCATGATGCCCTGTGTGCTGCTATCTCTCTTTCTCTCTCTCTCTCTCTGTGTAGACACTCTTTCCAGCTTATACCACATGTACAGCAAGATCTCCCATCAAATAGTCAAAATGCGTTCTCTATATTAGAAATCATAGACCAGATTGCTAGGGAGGAAAGGGGCTCAGTGGTTTGTGCTTTCACGTCACAGAGTTTAACACTCTCCACGTGTTGGTGTGGGTTTGTCTGTTGTGCGCTGGTTTCCTCCCACATTCGGTGGAAAAGCTAACCAATTGAATTAGAGAAAATGCATACAAATGCTGCCATGACATTCTACAAAAAACTAAGCTTCCTAATTGAAAAACATTTACTTATTTGTCCTGTGTTTTATCGAGTATGGAGTATTCTCCACTATGATAACAAAATGAAACTACACTAAAACATGTCAGTATGCATACAAATATTCACTATGTCATTAAGTATTTACTGTGGGGGAGACTATTGTTTAACAGTGCAATGCATAAGATATATAGAAGAGCTAATTGCAGGTGGAAAAAAGGGAACTTTTGTATAAATGACAGATCTAGAGACTGCTCACACAACCAAAAGAAAACGGAAGAAAACTGTAGTGGTATTGAGTAGTGCAGACAGACAGCCCCTACCTCCTTGTTCTTCCTATTAAAAAGCCACACGCTGGACTGTCAATGGGAGGTGGAAGGTCAATCAGTAGCAGGCTGAGGGGTCATTGGGTCAGAGGTAGGTCTCTGTATTGTAATTGTGCCGTCCCATGGGCTGTGTAAGAGGGACTAGACAGCTGTCCTGCCCCATAAAGATACATTAACCCTGCCCTGGCTAAGTGCAAACTGGACCTATTCTCTGAAAATGGCTCTGTAATGGCTGGAGCAAGAGTGGGCTGATGGTCAGATAAACCATAAATACTGATCAGACAAGCTGAAGTAATGATGTAACATTTGGGTTACAGAAACATCTAGACACGGAGGTGTTCTGTAACATGCACATATCACTTGTGGCCCCTTTACTCTCTTCTGAGGAATCATAAACAAGGGTCTTGTGCATTGTGTGTCCGTTAAGGGGCGGTGCACTGTATGTGATGCAGCTGTTGTATCTCCCCAAGGGCAAGAGGAGGAGAAAAGGGACAGAGAAGAGGGTCTCTGCCCTGTACTGTCTGCATCGTGCTGCTGCTGCTGCTCTCTTTCTCTGCCCACATCTCAGGTTTCACAGCCCACACTCCTGAATCACCCATGACACATGCATATACATGTGTGTGCACTTGCACGCACACACACACACACACACACACACACACACACACACACACTTTTTCATAGCCCCAGGAATGATTCATGGTTACCCCTTCGTTTCCCTGGGGAGCAGTGACTCAGGATGATAGGAGAAGAAGAAGAAAAGGACAGAACATAATACAATGGAGCCAGGGACAAGAGAGTGGAGTCGGGTGGTGGAACGATGAGCAGTTTGGCCTTCAGTGCTTTGAGGAGGCAGCAGGCACTCTGTGCAACAGAACGTTTGCTGAACATGAGCTTCATGATGCACAGTGCTGGTCTTAGTCACCACAGCAACTGTTCTATGGCGCTCAATAGAGGGGCATTTTTCTGCAAGTGACATTTATCATTGTTTCAGTAAGCACACGTTTTACTCCCTTTATGTGCTTTGTATTGTCAATTAGAGGATAATTTTGTGAGGAACAGCTACCGTTGGAGAAATTATGTTTAACACTGGCTCCCAAGATAATTAAGAAGCCATAACATCATGCAGATTTGTTATGCTTTTAATAATCCATATAAAAACGAAAGCAGAAATTAATTGTGCAATCTCAAATGTATGTTAAGGAAGAGGGTTTGAAAAGCCTTACAAATTAACAGTACCCACAAAAGCACCATTGCACAGAGGGACTGCAACATTCAGTAGCACTTTGAAATCTGACATTGCACTTCAAACACAACTGTAGGAGTCCTAAAATTTTCTCCATCTTAAAATCTTCATCATCTCAGTGTAAAATGCTTAATATTTCTCAAATAAATAGTTGTGCCCCATGCATCATTGTTGTTTTCTGCTGAAATTATGAAAGGACAAAGGTAGTGATGATATATTAGTTATGGCGTAACAGGTCATTATATATACATTATAATCATGCTATAGTTCTGAAAAGGCTTCACTGATCAAGTAGAATCCTAGGATCAGAGAAAGGTGTTGCAATCTGCCTTCTTTTGGCATGTTAAATACACCCAAACTTTTGGATTGAACATATTTATTGATTTTGTGATTATGCTTTCATTGTCTTTTAGATTATTAAGATCAAGAGCAGGTACAGATGCTGAAATTCATTTTATGCATGTTCATGACAACAGGTGGCACATTGTGGTCTGATTGGTAACCGCGAAGCAAAAGCAGCTGCAGAGTTCCAGTCACAACATTTACTCGGTGTTCAACTATGTGCTAACATGCAGGTCACATGAGCAAAAACTTTTGCCCACAAATTATACCATGTTTTTGTATTGCCGCTGAAAGATAAGTGAAAGGTATGAGAACTGTAAGGAAAATACCCAGCTTTCCTTATTCAAAACTAAACTGAGCAATCGTTATTTCTATAACTTAGCTGTCAGATTTGTTTCTGTATTAATAGCCACACCAATGCATGTTGTCAGAAAAAGGGCTGACCTTTTTGATCTCTTCTTTTCAAAGGTGGTGAAATTATCTTCATATTTCTTTCTTTTCTTCTGTCTTTCCTAGATGTTACAGTAATTACTACAGGACTTCAGGCCAAGTGGTCCTAATTGGTGCAGTTATGAGCTGTCAGTGTGACCTTTTTAGGCAGGGTGAGTCAGAGTTCGTAATGTAAAGGGCAGCATCTTAAAACATGGCCAAACCACCTGGTGTAGAGTTGAGAGAGAGGGAAAGAACCTCACTGCAGTTAGGCATATGACTCATGGCTTTTTCTCTCTGGGATGCATGTGTGTGTGTGTGGGTGTGGGATTGTTGTCACCGTGCGTGGTAGCATGTGGTGAGCCTGTTTGGTGTGAGGATCTGCACCATCTAATGCCACGTATTGCAATGCATAAACAATAAAAATAACAATTTAGGTCTCAAATAAAATGCATAGAAATGTAAGAAGGAAAAAAAACTGTTTCTTTTATTATGTTAAATGATTATTAACAACAGGCCGTGGAAGTTTCCAAGTTTCCAAATTTAAATGACATGTAGGATAGAAAACACTTGTATAGCAGTGAAAACAACAACGTCAGCTGTGGTGCCCATGATGCCTTGTTGTAAAGAGAATGCAGAGCAAAGTGGAGTTTCCTTCAGTAGAGGAATCCCCCCATGCAGTAACCTGGTTTCTGTTTTTCTCACACATCTCACAGAAACACACACACACACACCCACACATACAGTGCTACTTTACAGTGCAGCTGTTTAGGGTCACTGATGCATGTAGAAATATTTTATTCATTCAGCTCGCATGCATTTTAATATTATTTGTATTACTGTAAATTGTATCTCTACTTGCTTTCTTCTCTGTTGTTTACTTTCCTGACATTACCTATTACAACTGTAAAGGTTCAATATGTGTGAGTCACTCTCTGACATTTAAATCAAAGAAATGTTGACCTGTCATAAAAGTTAAATGTTTTCATGTTTTACTAAGTAAATGCCAAACCTAATCTCAAACTAGTATCTATTACCTAGATCTCAATGACATATTGGTGTCTACATGGTGGCAGACGGCCAAAACGACATAGGTCATCATTGGCTTGACCCGTCTAATGGAGTATGATGATCTCTGACCTGTCTGCTCACACCAATCATGGCCCTTATCTGCTCAGATCGAGAGTCAGCTCACACTTAGTCAGATCAACCCTGAAGAAAAAGTGAAAACTGGCCCTGGATCAGCATATGTGACTGTGTTAGCCTCTTGCCCCTGCAGTCGGCGTGGCTGCCAGGGTGGAGGAAGCGAGTGTGATGTCTGATTATTATCTGACTGACAGGAAACCCTTTTGTCTTCGGGGTTATCTGGCTGCCTGCAGAGGAGATGACGTGACTGCTGGAGGACAGAAAGGCCATTTCACTGGTACTGTGTACAACTGTTGCTAGTTGCCCATAGATGCACCCACAACCAAATGAAGGAGTTCTCCAAAGTGACCTTCACCTCCAAGCTTACTGTGGAAGTTTACCTTTAATCCTGCTGGTCAAACTGATATTCCATTAACTCAAAACAGCATGCTTTATGAGGCTGGATGCTGGGTGTGTGTTGCCGGAAAGTTCCTCATCTCTGGCTTTCTGCCTCTTCCATCTTCCCTCCATTACACTTTCTGGGGGTTTTTTTCCTCCCACTCTTTCGTCTCTCTCCAGTCCCTCTCTGTCCTCATTGTCCCGCTGGTCTTGTTGTTTTATGTAGCACTTGGTTCCAGACATAAAATTTCACAGGAATTGTGAGTAATGGGAACCCACAGTGTGTACAGAAGCCAGCATGGTGGTCTAGCACATGCTCCATTTTGGACTTACAAGACACCACAAAACCAGAGCCCAAATGCAGTCCATACATATTCAAATATTTCAAATGGTCCAAAAAGGGAATGATGAGAATACCACTAACATAACATTCATCATTTTCCAGTAAAGCACACGTACTGTAAATGTAAACTACAAGGGTTATGTAATATTCTGTCTTGCCTTCTTTTCCATGCTTTTGAGACAAAGTAAACAAAGTTAACTGTTACATTTCATCTGCACACCAAAATATGTCAGGAATTCATCTGTACAGTGTAAGGACATTCCTCCTCCCCTGTTAACCATTAAACTGTGACTGCACAGAGACTCCAAATGCACATTCCACATTATCTTTTAAAATCAAACACATCTTGATATCTGAGGAATGTGTTCAAAGTCAACCAAGCTGTTGGCAAACCAACCAACTCATCTACTGCAGTAAAAAGGGCCTTTTTACACATCTACTAATGTGACTTGACACATGGGAGAAGGGGCCACTTGTTTGTGTGGTGTGTCTGTGTGCAGGTGTTTCTAAGGGGGGTTTTGTGTGGGCCTGCGATTTAGGGACACCTTTGTGTGCATGTTTGTGGTTGGGTGGAGAGAAGTTAGTTTGGGTCTGTGTGTCTGGTGGTTGTTCAGCCACAATGTAGAATTTACGTCATTGTGTTCTCCTTGCTCTGGTTCTCGCAGGCAGGTTGGGAGGTAGCCGGAGTCTTTTGGGTTTGTCACTTCCCACTCAAGATTGCAGATGGCCCTGATTTCGACCACAGACCATCCAGCACCCACACAGAATCAGTGCTAGACAACACAACCTCTTCTGAGCATCAGGGTGGGCTCATGTTCAGAGAGATCATCCTTCAGCTTGAGGACCTGTTTAACCCTTCATGGCGGAAAACATCTGGCCCGATGAAATGTACTTGACTAAAAATCGGATCCTTGCGAACATGAGGGATCTGTTCTTTTGCTGATCTTCACCTCTGAGTTTTACTACAAACGATCAACAAAGTATCATATCATATTAAATCCTTGTCAGTTTCACCCCCTTGTAATCTCTCACACAGGTGAGTAAAGACTCCTTCCTCTCTGTTTCTCTCTGTACGACTGCAGAGATGCTCCTTTATATCCACAATGCTGTGGCAGGTGGAAAGGCTCCCTAATCCCATTAACAGAATTTCCTCATCTAATCATCAAAGACAGAAGGTGATCGTGGGATAGAAAGAAACAAGGAACAGAAAAACTGAGGCCTTTGTTTCAAACACAACATACCTGGATCTTTGGAAATGCAACAATAGCATCAAGCTATATGTCATTAAATCTGTCTTCCTTTTGCACTAATTTTGTATCCTGAGAATGGAAAGAAAAGTAGAGAAACCTTTGGACTTCTGCTGTTGAAAGCATTATTATATAACATTCAAAACTGTACATACTTGATTGAATACATTTTATCGTTTATTTTTGCACAATTATTATTCTTCACAATGCATCTAGGCTTTTGGAGTCTTCCAGAGTGCAGACTGTAATCCAGACTGGGTTGTGTAAGGTCTCACTCTGTCTATTAAAAAGGTTTCAGCAGGACAGTGCAGTGAGTGCACGAGGCCTTAAAATAAAGCTTTAGCTGTGCAGACAGCTGAGGGCACTTTATCACTGAAGCTTAGATCTGCTTTCTTCAGCCAGTCTGTCTCATAAGCAGCAGACTGCATTTTCCCTGTCACTCTTTTTCCATGTTGTTTGCGCGTGTGGGTGCAGGAATTCAACATGAAACGATCCATCCTGTGTTTTTGGACTTTGCATGTTTAATCTGCAGCTGAGCTCTGTATGTCTGCCATGTGGTCACATGTCTGCATGCATGCCCGTGTTTTTTTCAACACTCAATTTAGAACAAAGAAGCCTAATTCTATGCTTCTCAGCAGGTCTCTCTTTACTCAAAAAAAATCAATGTTTATTGGTACACTGGCATTTAAGTGTTTGCATCTGTGTCTATTCATGCTGTCCTGTGTCTGCGTTGTGTTTTCACTTTGTCTGGTTTGATTTTAGGGACTGGGCGATGTACAGGTGTCTGGCACTTAGAGACCTACTGCTGTAACTGACAATTCATTCTTCACATACACCCGCGAACAGACTGTTCACAAGTTTACACACACACAGATACACAGATACACACACCCTCAGACAGATGGTTCACACACACCCACTTCTGAATTTCCATTCACATGCACATGTATCCCTGCCTAGCCCAGAAACTATGTTGAACAGACTCAAAAGATCTCATTGTGACAGACAGGGGTGGCTAGTATTGCAAATTGAAGGGTTTTAATTCAAAATTATAATGTTTCTATGTCAGTCAGTGCTTCAGAAATGAGTATGTTCTCTTTTATTCCCATCAACTTCAAGCCTCTTTACTGTTTAGCTGTCTTTCTGTCTGCATCAAACTGATCTCCACCCTGAAAGGACTCCTATGCTTTGAGTCAAAGACAGACAAACACTCATAGGAGTATCTGTAAATGACATAGTCATCATATCTGAACATTGTTGAAGCACAAACCCAAACTTTTAAATGGGAAGAGGCGCAGACAGACAGTCATATAGCTAAATAGGTGTTACCTGTGAAATTCAAAGCCTGTTATTTGGCAAACTGCAACCACTCAAACTGAAATTTACCCAAGCAATTACAGCTCTGAGTTACAGCACCCATATTCATAACATGCCGTTTCTATTAGCATCTACAAATTATAAGATGTTCTGAGCAGGTAAATTGTTAACAAAGTTAGCAGATCAGACTGACTATGATAATTGTATCATTTGACATTAGGTGACCGATGTTTGACCCACCATCTCATTCATGACTTGCAGCATCACTTCTGCTGCATAACCACAATCACATGGGATTATTCCAAGATCAGCATGGAGTCAATAATGCTCTGACAGGTTTAGACTACGCTTGATTTAGAAACACCGATAGCCAGTGATGGAAACCACGAGATGTTGTTTGCTAGAAATAGAAGCAATAGTCACTTTAAAAAGGAACTGGGGCTCCAAAAATAAACCCTTCCAGGCCCGGTCAGTCTTAAGCTCCCAGGAAAAGTACACAGGGAACAACAGAGAGACATCTTAGGGGATATTTACTGCACTGTCACTTAAAGTAGCATATATCTTTGGCTGCCCTACATCCATGCTGTCTTGGCTGTCCTCTGCAGTACAGACAGATAATCCACTGTATCCAGGTGAGAGGTAGCTCACGTAGGCTCTGGATCCATCTGGGTCTAAGCAAAAGCAGAATCTAATTTTAACCTGTTGCTGCAAAAAGAAAAAAAAGTGTGTTGGTGAGTTCACTTAGAAGCATTAAATAGTAATTAGGCATTTAAGTTACATACAGTCAGAAAGGAACATTTTTAACACAAAAAATGTGTTCACTCTTTTTTAAATTTTTTATACATTTATGTGCATGTGCGGAAGTGCAAATCATACAGTTACAGTACATGCATAAAAGTGTGCACTCCCACACACACATTGGCTCAGCCTCACTGAATCAGCACTCAGGATTTATGGCCTCTACACTTCAATTTTGGCTTTGATTTGCTTAATCCACGTGTGAAGGCCCCTTCCAAGTCAACCATGCTAACAGTTTGATGGTATTGAGAAAATAATTCTGCGTGGATTTGAGGGTTTAAAGGACATATGACAGACAGCAGTTGCTTGTGTTTAGAAAGCCTAAATGTTCTTAGGGCAAACTGAATTCAGCATGATGCTTGCTGTCAGTAACTGCTTTATGTTTTTACCATCAGAAATGTAAAATGAAGGCAAAAACTGTAGACAAGTCTATTGTTCTTGTTTATAGGGACTGGAATTAGTGTTGTTTTGACCTGAATACCTCTAACCTTGGGGGATGACAGGTAATTGACACTATGTCCTGTAATAAAACTATTTATGTCCACTGTTTTCAAGTCTATCTGTGCTCAGGGTGAACCTAAATTAAACAAATAAAACATTTTTTCCCTCTATGCTGAAGACCAAAAAGAAGACCCTGCGCTCGCTGTTTCTCTCTCACTCTCTTTCTCTCTATCTATCTATCTATCTATCTCTCTCTCTTTCTCTCTCCTATTCTCCTATACACATGTATTGTTGGCCTCCAGTCAGGCGTATGAGACGGCTGTTTAGAGTGTCTCTATTGTATCCTGCTGTTAATCCACTTCCCTCTGAAACACTTCCTTTTCCCTTCCCAGATATACTCACTGGCATGCAGACACAAACTCCTGCTAACACATAAAACATGCGTAACAATCACACACACACACACACACCCTGTAGACCTGAGCCATTGATTCAAACTTGCTACACATCTAAGCATAAATGTTTGGTATATGTGTGTATTCGATGCTTTCATAATTGCTGCATCTATGTGATAATTTCTCTCTCCTCCATCTTGCCCCCTACTTTTTCATCTCATCAGATGACATATGACTAATAGATTTACCTGTGTTTCAAGTATCAGTTTAAAATCTGCTCTCCCTGTGGTTTCGATCCACATTTTCACACAAAAAACTTGATGATACAGAATGACTCACTCGCCTCTCGCTTTCATCTTGCACACTCCGGATGTGTACAAATGCAAGGCATTGCTCTATTTACTTATTCTAATCGATCCTCCTCTTCTGTTGCTCCCATCTATTTTGAGTGACACACACATAAACACCTTTGTATTCACAGATGCAGGTCAAATTGAGTGCCTGCATCGAATCCAGACCTGCTCGAACATGGAAGCAGGTCAGTCGAACAGTTATGTATTGGCCCAGATATCTTAACCTACATCTGCTTTTTTGTGTTAATGGTGGGATAATAGAGAAAGCTGAATAAACCCACCTGTCATGGATGTCCCAGTGTTTTTATCCTACTCTTTAAAGACCCCAAGGTGTCACAGTCAAAACAAAAGATCTAAGCATATTGGATGCCAGGATGGACGGTCAACTGTATATTTCCACTCTTGCTTTACTGGTCTTCAAATCTGCAGTAGGATTTTCCAAAATTAATCAAAAATCTCACGTGTTCTCACGAATGTAACTTCTCTCCTTGGTATACTGACATGGAAACATCACAGTAAAGTACAGTTCAGCTTTAAAAACTATTCAATATTCTGCTTAGTAATCTAACACTATTGTGTATTGCCATAACTACATTTTAAAGAAAGTGATAAAAGCACTAGTTACATTTTTGAAGGAATTTTTATTGTTATTTTACACGCACAACCTTCCCTTCTCCTGGGATTACCCCCCAGACTTTACAGTACATAATAAAACGTTCTTGGTCAATTAGCATGCTTAAAAGACAGTTTCAGACAGCAGCTTCAGTAGCAGGAAAATCAAGACCAGAGAGAACAGCAGTTGTTTCAAGCCAGCTCTGATTCTACCATTTACTTAGAATACTTAGAATGATCTGCCTGCCCTATAATACTGAGACATTGTAATTAGAGAGAAGAGGGGCTTTTAAATGCTGAATTGTCTTTTGGGGTAGTTCAAAGGCAAGCCACGGCAGCTGCACAGAGCGTTGGAAGAACTGGGATATACAGTAAGCCTTAATGTGCAGTGGTTGTTTATGTGATAGAATCTATTGGACTCAATTGTTTTCAGTTGTGTGTAACGGGATTTGCCATTTTGGGAAATCTTTTCTAAACAGAGAAATAAAAGACTGCATGTATTGTATTTTAGTATTTTTCTTTCTATTTATTTACTGTATGAGAAATTGATGTGTCAAACAAATCTGCAATTCAGAATAAAATGCATTTGACATTGTACAGCCCAGTAAATGCTGAACCTGCAAAAGCAGTCAGACTCAAATAATTTACCAGTAACTTGACTTAACTTAGCAAATAAAATCGAGGTTTCCTGTTGACACCAATATTGTTCAACAAATTGTCTTGTTCAACTTGAACTTTTCACAAATCTCTGAACAAACTTATTGCATGCCATGCATTTCCTTATGCCTCCAAGCTCTTTCCATTGGATATATAGTAGAAACCCACAGCATGGCATCAGGGAAGTAGTACATGTGGCTGTTATGCAAAACAAATTGCAGATGATGAAATGCAGTATAATGCAAATTCTTGATGAAAGCCACATGGTTCATGCTGTAAGAAAATGAATCACGTGGTTTTAATTTAACCCATATACCTTCTGTACACTCAGAAACTCACAGAACTCACCACATTTTATTTTTACACCAGATTTATCTAGCCAAACTTTACAGCTAACCAGGTCATGCACAGACATATCTATGTCTTCACTGACCTTCATTTTACTTCTTGTACGCATGCAGAAGCAACATGTGTGCAACAGTCACTTGCTCAAATCTACAGGATCTCTGGTTTTCTCCCCCCTTACCTCCAGGAAGATTTAAAAAAGCCAGAGAGATGTGTCATTGTGAAAGTTCTGCTTCTCAGAGGGGAAAATCATGTTGCTGCATGAGCAGTTCTGAAGATGTTCTGCTCTCAAAACAACAGTGTTTTCAAAACCCGGCCGATCAGCTGTTTCCTTATATAGATCTGCCTGCACTCATTCTGAGCTTCATCGTGCTGGATAACCACAGAGGGCAATAGCAATTACAGACAAAACACTGTGGCAACATGACATTTGTGTGGAGCAAGGGAGCTTAGCGTAGTAGAGAGTGATGGTTACACAAGGCCCTTCTATTTCACAGTATTAGTCGTGGTACGAAATTAGACTGAGATTGATATGACTCCTCATCGTAGTTATTTGCATTTGAGTAATATTCTTGCATAGAGCCCTGCAGTGTTATGACTTACTTTCATGTGCAATTACATTTGTAGGTTTTTCTTCGAAGTAGTTGGTTTGAATTACTGAACTGACAGTGAAAGTGCATTGATGATCTGTGGTGACAAGTGCATTTACTCAAGTGCTGTACTTAAGTAAAATGTCTCGCCTCACAGTAGTAGAACATAATGTTTTCGGCAAAAAGGGAAAAAAAAGAACAGATGCAAATGTAACGAAGCTATAAAGTTCCATGAGGAAAATAATTTTGTAATATTGTTTACACTACCTATGAAAAAAAGTTCCAGAATCTCAAATGCATTTGATTAAGTGCTGTCTCCTGTCTCTGAATCACGTAGGTTACAAAATATTGCCACTGAAGTAAAAACATTTTATTGCCAGTCTGTCTGTTGTCAATTGCTTTACAACAATAAAAACTTCAACTTCAAAAGTGTTGAATAGTTGATCTACAGTACTGAACTCACTCACTCAAGTCTGAGCATGCAGAATAAATGCTTGATAGCAGACAATGTATTGCTGAATTCATGGAACAATAAAGGTGTGTTGTGTCTGCCTATCATTAAAACACCATTTGTTTTCTCTTTTTCCATCTAAAAAACCTGAATAACAATAGGCCTTGAGCGGTAAATGGTAACAAACATCGGTTCACTGGACTCCCTGATTCCAAAAATACCCTCTGTATGCTGCAAGCAGGTCTGTTTACTTACTCACAGCCACTCTACCTCATTCATGACATCAGCCGTTTTCTGCTAAAAACACAATAAAGACTTTGTGATTTACTCGATCTATTTGTGTCACTGTGGCTAAAAAGAGAGCTGCTGCTCTAAAAATAGTGAGCCTAAACCATAAACAATAGGGGTAAGACTGCTGTTATTACAGAGCTCAGTCTCCCTCAGCATTGCTAAGATTACAGGACTTAGGAGCACGTGAAGACTGAGAGACATTATTGTTGCTGACGTGGTGCTTGCTGTCATAATGACTGTGCAGAAAGAAAGAAAAAAGACTCGGAAAGAAGCTACACCTGACCTTTAGTTCAGCAGGAAATCCAGCTACAGCTGAGGTTTAAATTTGCTTTTGGAAGGGATTCAACTAGGTGGGGGAAATCCTTCTAAATATAGTCAAACAGGGAACAACACAGAGAAAGGTCCAGCTAGCCCACACTTATCATTTAAAACCTGATCTGGGTAAAAATATAATTCCAAGGACCTTGGAATGGAATGGTGAAATGGTGAAAACTCCTACTTGTATGTGTGTATGTGTTGTGGTATTAAAGGCCCTGCGAATGGGACTTGCTCTTCACTGTGTATCTGGTAGCAGTGAATTATTGCTCTATGAAGCTTTTCCCCGTTCTGCCTCACAACCAAATTTCCCTTCCTATTGGTCTTTCTTTTAACTCTATTCCCTGATACCATCTCTCTTTCTCGCTCGCTCTCTCTCTCTCGCTCTCTCTCTCTCTCTCTCTCTCAGCAGTAATATGCACACTCAGATCCCAAACCCCTACCTCTTTGTCTCCAGCTTAGGGCTATACTGCTTGTGATCCTTCTGACCAAATTATGATCTTTTGAAGAGGCACTAAATGAATACTTTTTAACAACCGCTCAGGGATAATCCTGTCCAATCCTGTATGTTTTTCCCCCTTTCCAATCCTTGATTAATGAGTTCAAAGGAGCCAGCACATGGGCACTCAGATCAGGGTGTACTGTACACACACACACACACGCACAGAAGCCAACAAACACACACGCCAGGATTAAAATACAGTAGGTGGGACTGCCACTGCAGCAGCATTATTGCTCATTAAAACATATTTCTGCAGGGATTTCAATGTTAGTGTGTGTCCACGGGGGATTTCAGGGAGTGATTAACGCCCTCCAGATGTTCCTAACATTGTCTTTCTGACCACTGACAAAACAACCATATGGTGTCTTTATACATAGAGTGCAAGTATGTGTGGGTGGCTTAGTTAGAGAGAGGACAAACCGGAGACACTGTAAAAGAAAGTGATCCCCTTATCATCCAGAGTGTGTGAATTAATTGCACCAAATGTGTGTGTTCTAGACATAAACAATCAAACTTAACCAGCTCACTTGTGTTTTTAGAAATATGTTCATGTGCATCTTGCTCAAACAAAAGTTAATTTTGATATTTGAATTGAGAAAGAACAGGAAAAATAAGTTTAACTCTCACATCTGACACCTAAAGCAAACTGTAAAGACAGGGTTGAGATCTAAAGAACGGATCCCTTTAATGTTTTCAGACAGGTAGGCGATGCAGGAGTAGGAAGGGCAAGGAGAGTTCTGGAAGAAGAAAGTAGACATGAGTGGAGGCCTCTTATCTTGTGGAGGGTTATTTTAAGCAACTTTAATAAGTCCCTGTAACAGTCCTGCTGCCAAAATGCATTGATCTCAGGTTATTTACCCTTGTAAGTAATGCATTTTCAAATATGTTGACTCATAGTTTGCAGTCCTACATTTAGGAAAACATTCATATAATGATGCCAATAACAAAAAAACATGCTGATAAGTCATTTTGTCTTGAGTATTTGGCTTTCTAGGCACTTAGTCACACAGTGGTCAGTATATTAACAGCAGAATCTGTGTATTGTAAATCCAGATCTAATATTTCAGTGTCTGCCCTCCTCATAATAGCACTTTATGACTGATGTTAAAACAGCAAATGATTAGCAGCAGCGTGAGTTCACTGGGTGTACTGCCATCAGTACTAAGCCATCTAAACCACATCAAACACTCATCCTCGCTTCCCTCTTTTCATCTCTCACTATCTGGTGTGTTTCTTCTCTTTCCTTTGTTTCTTCTCTTTTTCTCTCTAAGGTTCATACCGTCCAGTATACCTGCACTGCATTTGCTTCCTTTCATCCCATTCTTTGTGCCTCCCATGCTGCAGTCATGTAGCGAAGAGGTGTAAACCTGTGTGCACTCTAAACACCGGGTGGAAGGGAAGAAAAAAAAAGAGAGTGAGGCGAGACTGGGTGAGTTGTTTTGAAGAACAAAGGTTGTCATTAACTGCTTTCTAACACACAGAGAAACTCAGCAGCTGTGTGGCAATTACTATTTGCATCAGAATAATTTTCATCCAGGCATAAACAGTGCTAAAAATAAGTATGAAAGCAGTATGAGTAACCTTTAAATACCAATAGGTCAGTTAGGTTATAAATCAAAATCCATACAAAATGTATTATTTAAGTTATATATAGCTGTCACTATACAAAATGTAAAATCAAAGGGTTGTGTACAGTGTGAGAATTCTTGGAGTCCATTCTCTAATTATAAAGTGCTGCAGGGGTCAATGGATTACATATTCCTCAAAGTAATATATTTTATATTGGCAGTAAAGCCAGGTCAGTGTGTCAAGCAGCATGCCAGCCATGTATTGCCTCCTTTGTGTGCCAAAGTAACCCAGCTTAATGTGGCTGCTCTCTCAAAGGCCCCTTTTTTTGTGCCGGTCGGCTGGTGGTATTTTACGTCTCATTAACTCTCACCCAACAGGTGAGAGCACAGCTGCAAAAATCTGCACACATCTGTCACAGCAGAGCGGCCAGTCAGAGGCTATAGAGAGGCGAAAGCTGAGAGGCAGGGAGTCATAAGTGACACAGCTGTCCTCATAAACACATACTGTTGATACACACGGTGGATAGATACATGTTTAACAAATAGTGTCATAGGTGAAAAGCACCACACATGCAGTAGTATCCCTGGTGTCCGTGCAGCTTAGCTCAAGGGTGTAGATTTAGGTTGAATAGACCTAAAACAGAAAACATTTCAGAACATGTGGATGTTTTTCTGGTCTGTTAAAATGTAAGAACGGTTCAAATGAGTCGTCATGGTTCAACAAATTACATACAAAAATATACAGCAATAACGCAGCTCTTTACTTTCCCATATTCCTCAATTCTTTTCTTTAAAATAGTCCTATTTGATTGTAGTATTGATTGGTTACTTCATTGGTAAATGTTTTGTACTTTTAAAAAGATTTATTATTTGCTTTCTCTTCCTATCTGTATCTTTTTTTGTTATATTTACATGTCTGTTATGTATATGATCAACTTATTAGCATTACAACTTTTGGCAGTAATATTACCTCCAATTAACGCTAACTCAACTCATTGTCGTATTGGTGCTAAAAAGCACACACAGGTGCACACACACACACACACACACACACAAAAACATATGAAAGTGTACACACAAGCACACAAGCACACATGCAAACAGGAATGCATACGTAATAAAATCCCCTGTGGTTACCACTCTCCTCATGCCCCAACCAACACTGTTTCTGGGGTCCCCACTGCTTCAGCTGATAAGTGAGGCCTAATCGTACCACTTCCTCCTTCACCTTGATTGATGGTTCACTATCAGGCCCTGTTACCAACCACAGCTGAACATGCAGGTCAGAGGTCGAAACAAAAGAGATAACCACCTGCTGAAGCCGTTTGGTGCTCCTATGTATATCACATGCTCTGTATGGCGTGGGCGTGGCTGAGTGAGCATGTTGACGTGAGCATGTTATTCGTCAGGAAATTCTGTGAAGGTTGTCTTTGTTGCAGTGGTGGAAAACAAGCTAACAGATGTTTCAGTTTAGCATGGTGACCAGAAACCGGTTATAAACACCACGAGAACAAAGACTAGCTTTGAAACAGGACATGAGCTGAACAAAGTTGTGTTACAGCAGAGTCAACAAGTGCTTTACCCCCACTGTGGATAATCAAGAAGGGGCAAACAGCACAGAAAACCACCACTCCTTCCACAAGTTTGCAGAGTAATTAGCAGCCATTGTGCTATCCAGGTATCATTTTCAGTACGTTTTTTTCAGAGGCCCGTTGGATGCTTTCATTAGGGATCAGAGGCGCGCTACATCTGTGTTTATCACAACAACTACCTTTACCTTTGTGAACCCCACCCATTCAGTCAGTAACACAGCATAAGTGGCACCTTTCTAACAATGATCATGGAATACCCGCCCAGATAAAGACAGGAAATGGGTGTAACCGAAAAGATAGAAGGGTAAAGAATAGGAGGCCATTACCTCTGATCTCCTGGGGTGAGCTAACAAAAAGGAGGATAACTACCATCTTGTTAATACAAATGACCAAATGCAAACCACACTGGTTAAATTCAGACCGATTGCCTAATTATTAATCTGCTTCACATAATTCAGCTGTCAAGTCTAGTGCTCCTGCTAGCACAGGGTGAAACACATCCAGGACTTCCATGTTCTACCTATTGTGTCTTTCTGGAGGAATAAATAAATAACACTGAAGTCTTTTGCACACCTGTGTTCTCTGCAGACACATTGTGTAGAGGCCTCAAGTCATTTACTGTATAATGGTGTGAGGAGTGCAGGTAATTTCAAAGGCATTTGAAGGTGGTGACAGCACTCTCATTAGAACTCACTCTTGTCAGTGATAAAGTAGGCAAAGCAATCAATGAATTATCAATTTTACAATAAAAACCCACAGACTAAAGGCAACTAAACTTCTGTAACTCCCTCTTCCATAATGATGACATAGCTGACATAATGACAGACTGACCATTAGCATCGCCTTGTGCTCTCATTAGGAGGGTTAACGCTACTGAAGGTGAGAATAAGTGATAAGTGAATAACTGCTCATTTTGATTCTTGAAGAATCTCATCTGACAGTGAAGATTTCATCCTTATACTTTCTTAGGGAATATTTTCTCATATTCAGAATAACATTGCATGAATTACCTGCAAGAAATGCATGCTCTTACAAAATCCTTAAAATGAGAGTATTTTGTTATTTTTAAGCAGAAATCCTGAATGTCAAATAAAAATGCAGTGTCTGTACAACAGATCAAAATTGAGGAAGCTCATGTGACTTTTTCCCCATTATTTCTATTAAACTCCCAAAAGTATGTCTTTGCGACTGCACTCATCCACGTTAATCCTCCAGGGTGTGTGTTAACACAGATAATGAGCTACTTATCAGATGGTTAGCACTGGGATTAATTGCCTGGTCAGTGTTATGCAAACACGACACCCTGAAGACACCCTGAGGGCTGGCTGCACAACTAACTCATCTGTAATGCAGAGCAAGCTGTTGTGAAGCTCATTACTGTGAGTGGGAGCACAGGCATGAAGCACACACGCACACACAACACACTGACAGGCTACACACTGAGCCCCTAATACACAAAAATGTCTTCATAGTTAAGGACATTTACTGTAAAAAGGATTCGGCTGCTATGACCAAAAACCTATCTGAGCGAGAGGAGTGTAGCTTGAATTACTGTAAACTGTGGCCCTATGTGAGTGGTAAGTGCTGAAATTGCAGTCCAGGCCTCTTCTCTATTGCATTATTAATAACTACACACACACGCACACACAGATTGACTCACAACACTTTCTGTCCTGCCACTTCATGCATTCTGTTACACAGCTGTCATTGTAGTTATGTAGGCAAGCATCTTTTCGAGAAAACCTTTGTGAATCAGAAAACCTGACCACATTAGTCTGATATGTTTCAAAGCCCTGGAGTGTTCATTATGCTCTGTTCAGTGTACAAGTTGCTTCTCTCACTCCCATCTCCCAGCTCTTTGATTATGGAGGAGTCTCCACAGGAATGTTGTGCTAAACGCCACACTGCAGACGTCAGGCTTTTGGGTTGAGGATGCATACCACTGATTCCATTCATTTTACACTGCACACATGCCTAGAGAGAGAGAGACAGAGAGGGCGAGCGCTGAGGGAATCCCCATGGGGCCTTCTCTTTTGGTGCACACTAAACGCTTACAGCAACAGCTGCAGACACAAGTTTGTGATGTTGGGAAAACCTTCTGCCAAACATCAAACCGCCCAAAAAGCCCATTAGATCATCAGTATACCAAGGTGGAGTGAACTCCCTCTGTACTTCAAAAGAACTTATGTTGGGTTTTTGTCTGTAACACGTTTGAAGATTTCAATTCAAAAGTGTTTTGTTGAGGCCATGATCAGACCTGCATCAGATACTGCATATGAATAGTTCAGACATTTGGACTGGAGTAATAACAGTACAAACAGTGAAAAGTAACTTATTACTCAAGTGTGTATTCAAATTTTATTCAACTTTATACTTCTACTCCACTACATTTTAGAGGGATATATTGTACTTTTTACCCCACTTCAGTTATTTGACAGCTATAGTTACTTTTAAGAATGAAAATGTAGAAAATATGTCATCGATAAACCAAAGTAAAACAGTAGTTCAAATTTGTACCACCTCGACTAAATACAAAAGTAAAATTCTACTTTTTACATTATTGTATCATATCATAATATAATGTATAATAATTTTAAGTAGTTAAATTAGAACTAGTACTGCTACTTTTAGAAAGTAGAGACACTTAATACGTCTTCCACAACTGAGAACCAATACGATGTCTTTAATTTCTATATTTGCTCTTGAAATTTCTGCAGTTTGTGTGTTGCACCTCAAACAACAAATAAAAACCAAACAAAGACAACCATGTGCTCACTTGCCTGTAGGTTTGTGGTCAGTAGGCATCGTTAACTTTAAGCTACTACATGAGTTAATCTCCATTCATTCATTATCTCTTTCTCTTTGGTCCAGGGAAAGATTACAACTTAAAATACAATGGGGTAGTTCAGCCGGTATTAGAATCCTACCTCATTTCCGACTCGGAATTAAGAGTTGATTAGATTTAGAAAGACAAAAGAAATTCAAGTGGATAAAACAACATCTCTCTAATGCAAAGACATTGGTTGCACTATGATGTGATCCCTCATAGCTAAATGTTATAGTTGTGTGTGAAAAACAACTGTATGCAAAGAAAAAAACAATCCTATTGTTCTGTCTTTGGATGTTTACCATGACATGATCTGTCTCCTCAATATGGTTATTTATAACTGGTGGCTCCCCCTCAGTGAGTAGGGATTGTAATCCTTCAGTGTCAGATTAGTAATATGCTTACATTCCTTCTGTTATATATTAATACCATATTCCTGGTTAAAGGGCGCTTGAGAGAGAGAAATTGAGTGGGTGGGCAAGAAAAATCTGAGCAATAATTAAGAAAATATGAGAAAGAGAAGGAAATATAGCAGTTAGTGGCACAGAAATTGGTAAAATAAAAGCTAACTGCAGAGAAAAAGAGGAAGACAGACTGGACAACAGACTGAGTTTAAATGTGTTTGAGGAGCCCTTTATAGAAACCTGAGTGATACATGGGTATTAGTGGGCAGCAGTGGTGCTGTAAATGCAGGGGAAGATGGATTTATGTCTTCTTTTTGGGGCCGAATTCAAATTGGGCGAACAAGGAAGACAAAAGAGACAGGAAGGCAGCGTAGCCTAAAAGACCGAAGACAAACATGTCAACAACAAACTCATATGATTTGCAACTATCATCGAACATTTTGATCTCCTCATACATATTTATGCATGCTAAAACTAACCCCTCCAAACACACACTTCTCTGTCTTTTTCTTTGACACACACACACACACACACACACAAATCCTCAGCGGCTGGCTCTTGCTGTGAAAAACATCCCAGGGGGATTTAGAGAGCACTGATCCTCTGAGATTGCGTATGTGTCAATATGTAAACATGTGTATCTGGATGCATTGCTCTGTTTTTGTTTTCAGGGATGTACTGTATTCCAACATGTGGGCTTTGATGTGGCAGTTGTGTTGTTGACATCCACATGGTTACACTGTGCCCTTTTGGGGGCTGCATTTATTAAAGGATTGTTTGACTATGCAGAGCAGTGCAGGAGGATTATGACAAAGCCCAGTGTGTTAAAAAAAACTACAATAATAACCATGTGTGATGTTTACACTTTTCTCTTAAGTATGGCGTGTGCCGACTATACTTGGCATCAGGCACTCATAATACACTTTAGCTAATGTTGTTGTATTACGTGCAACAAATGAAATCATTTCATGATTATGCTGAAAAAAACGTAATCTAAATAACAACCAACAAGTGCCACCAAATAATAAGTGTATTGTATGAATCATTACTCACAGTATGTTTCAGGCTAAGTGAATCTAAACACAATAGTCTTTCTTGCTGAGACAATTAGACAGTAAGATGAATACGAAGCCACCTACTGCAGCTGGTCAGCTTAGCTTAACATTAAGACTGGAAGCAGGGGGAAACAGCTAGCCTCTTTCCGTCCAAAAAGGGGGGGAGAAAGTCTGTAATGTTGAGGTGAAAAATGATATATGTATCATGATATATATATAATATTTCATAATAATTTTTACTGGAAAAATTGCAACTTTATTTTCATGACATCTGACGTTGTAGTTTAAGGTCTAGGCTTATTATAAGAAAAATAAAAACTATACTCACAGAATAATAGTACCCTAACCTTTTCATGACACTACATGCATGTGTTAAGCACACACACACACACACCTGTTACTGTGTGCAGAATATGTTGGAGTTAACACCCACATACTCATTAGCAGGTGCGATAGCCTGCTTGCTCTGCCGAAAGCAAGAGGTGGCAGAATCAGTGGTTGTGCCCTGAACTCACCTATGGTCATCTCCTCGTCTGACCCAGATAATGTTGCTCTGTATAGGCCCGTGGTCAGAGACAATGCTGATCCTAAAGTCAGCCTACAGACTTTGCCGGTACTACGCAGCACTGCGCACCAGGCACACAAAGACAGCCTTGTGCTGATGCAACAAAAGGCAACAGAGAACATCAAACACATCTGTAGAAGGAACACCCCCACTGGAGGCCAGAGGCAAATCCCACTCTGCGTACGTGCGTGCGTGCTTGTGTATGTATTTGTGCATGTCTGCTAATGATGCGTCAGTTTGTGTGGGACTTTATCGCACACATTAGCCCCACAGAGCTGGACCCAGTGTCCCTGTGGGGGCCCCACAGAGGGGTTGGCTGTGTCCACTGGATAATCAGCTGGTGAAGGTCTTGATGAGCAGGGGAAGCTTGGATTCTCGGTCATGGCCCTTTCTGGATCAGAGAACAGAATCTCTGATCCCAAAACTGCTCCGATTTCAAGGCCGACTCGGGGGGAGTCCAGAGCGAGGAGTGGGCCTTGTTCACAGTTTAGTAGTTTACAGGGGGTAAGAGTGACCCCCAAGAATGAGAAACAATATCCCCCACACGTACAGAGTTTGTTTGTTTTCAAGGTTCTCTCCATCCTGCCAACTTTCTCCTCCTCCTCCTCCTCCCCGTCCTCCTCCTCCTCCTCTTCTTCTTACTCCCCCACATCCTTTATACTCTTATAATCTCCACAGTGAACAAAAGGCCTGTTGAAGAAGATTTCATAAGAATGGCATATAATACCATATAAACAGTTATGTGTGCTTCTGTGGACCACCAGTATACGCAGTGTCTTCATAGTTACCCCAGCACTGCTGTCATGTGGGACCACAAGACTATGAGAGTCGTGTTATTCGGGTGGTTCAGTGCTGAGAGGCTGAGCTGCCCTCTGGTATTTGCTGTGTGGTTCAGCGGTATGACTGGACCTGCGAGATGAGGCAGCATGGAGTGGGCAGTAGTCGCAACAAAAGATAAGAGGAGGGCAGTGGGAGGTTTTATGGGGGATGAAGAGGAGTAGTAGCAGTTGTTTTCTGAATGAGTATTTCAAGATATGTGTTCTGTTCTGTTTAAATGTATAAAAGAGGATAATGTATTCATGTTGATAATACAACAGTCTGGTGCTTATTTTAGTTGAGATTAAAGTGTTTTGGAATATGTTATAACCGTCCCTACTTACCCAGAGAAAAACTAACTACAAGGTTGCGTTTCTTCAGACATATATGTCAAATGGTGACATTATTATTCATTTGATTATCCACTTCCTGTTTACTTAGGATGACAGATATGGTGAGAAAAACTCCCATTGGTCAGAAAAATATAGTCAGAAAAACTCAAAAGATTGTGCAAATGTTTAGATTTTGCAGGTGGTTAAATCTACCATGTGTAAAAGGTTTTATATGATTACTCACATATGATTCATTGCATATGTTGGACAAAAATGTACTAATTCATTAAAATGATTAGTCTACATCATGTCTTTGATGATTTCAATTTATAAAATCATATGAAAGCCCTCACTGATTCAGAAGGTGTAATTCGCTATGACCTGAGCTGACTGGAAGCTAATAATTAGGCTAAGCAAAGATCACCATCCTAGATACCTTCAAACTCCACAAAGAGGCAAAAATGTCACAAGTAGGAAAAATAACAAAACTCCCCTACAACAAGATATTCTTTTATTATACACAATTGTTTCCCCCTCAGGCAGAATCATAGAAAATATAAAGAAGCAACACAATGCCTTTATTCATGGCCAAAATATTCAAAAATAGACACAGTATTTTGGGTGCCGATGAGTCACTGGAACTTCACATGAACCTGTTACCCCGTTTGTTCCCTTTAGAGTTCTATATTAATAAACTCCACTTCTTTCACATATCTGTTTTGTTTGTTTGAACAGCCTCTTAAGTAGATTCGCTGTAATTTTTCCTTTCCTTCCTTTTCCTTACTTCCTTTACAAATGTCTTTCTAACATAAGAGAACTATTAAACTGTATGTTAAAAGTGGATGGTGTGGTAGGTTTATGGGATTCAATTCAATATGAGCAGCTGTTTATGAATTGGGATTTGTGTGGCAACAGACTTGCATCTACAAATACAGGTGCAAATCTGCAGCTGAATTTTGCATGCACTTTGCGATTTATGAATAACTTGACCAAAGTACAAATTAGTTTGAACAGTGACATGCTTTAAAATTTGCTGAACCACCATATAATTACATAACATCATGCAAATTTACACCACACATGTTTTAGTAGTCTTATAATATTAATTTAAATGTTGTATATTTTATTCAACTCATTGTTGCAGTTGTGCCAAAAAAATAACTCTGAAACTGTGAACAAAACTAAAGTACATCGTGAACGCGGTCAGGTCATGTGGGTACTGCTCATTTTTCTGTGGTTTCTTTCTGCTTATGACAGGACTGGGACAATTGTTGGCCTGGATCTGCAAAACTATTTACTTGGAGACAGATCGTTTTGCCCCACATTCTGTTTCCAGGCCTATTGCAATAAAACAGTACGCACAACCAAGCAAACAAACAAAGCCACCAGCCAACAAACACACAGTGCATATGTCTTAAAAGTGAGGCATACCAAATATAAAAAAAATGCAATGTTATGTTGTTTTGTCCAATGTACCTAATAGTCCAAGTGAGCTAGATCAATATGTATTCTGTCTTGTGAGGCAAAATTCAGCATTTTTAATCATTGCTTTTATGAGAACTGCCACACAAAGCCAAGAAAAGAAATGGTTCATTGTGAATAAGTGTGTCTGAAGTGTGACATGAAAGAATTTAGTCAAAGGCATGTATTAAATATATGTATATACAATGTGACACGTCAAACCACAGCTCAGTCCATGAACAGCTGATGCAGATATTCACCAGCAGGGGATTTTTCTTTACATGTTACAGACAGGAGAGTCAGCAGCAGCAGCAGCACAGGGAGTTTTGCTCATCATATACACTGTTTAACATCATGTCAGTGGATTTCATGACCCTGTTCCTGGAAGGTTTCTTATTGTTCTGACAATTCTGAACCTATTCATGCTGAGCCTATGGCTAGTTATCATTTCAGATAATGATATCAAAAACACACAAGCGTAAGGCCTAAAGACAAACAACAAAAGCATAATGCAAACTATACTTATGCCCTCTCTGTATTTCTCCCTCTCTTTCTTCCAGTTAATGTGAGAATGTGCAGATCAGGGAAGGTGTTACATACGACAATGGAGCAGTGTTCCCTAGTGCAGATGCCATGTGACAGTTCAGATTTCCGTTTCTGTGCCTCTACATGCGAGCATGCACAGACAGACACAGCAGCAGCCTGCCAAAAAAACAGCATGATGTGTCCCCGTGCTCCCATAAAGTTACACAACCCTGGATCACACAGTGAATTGGTACACAGTGAACAGACAACAAGAAAACATGTGCTGTAAATTAATGCTTTGGCCACCAGAGCTGCAGGACTGGTGCTTTCTTGTCCAAGCAGTTTATTGGATTCACCTGCCATTCCAGGTGTAAATCTGTACATGATCAGACAGCTGGCATACAAGAAAACCCAGCTCTAATGCAAAGCAGGATTTATGGTGTTTCATTGTAACAAACTGAGAGATGCCGCTCATAAGGTTACGTAACAATGAACACGCTCTTACATGTTATAGAAGCATTTGGTCCACTGCTCTTATGATACAATGTCTTGAAAGGTGCACACATGCATACACCCACTCTTGCTTTCACACGTATACTTTCTCCCTCTCAGACTCGCGTAAAAAGCCACCCCAAACCACAAAGAGGTGCCACACTGGTTTCAGCGCATATCACCCGACTGTCTTGCCTCATACTATAGTCGCACGTGAAAAAAGAAAAAAGGTTGGGTTTGCAGCTTTCTTAAATACATTGAATCTTAAAGTGAGGCTATGCAACATAAAATAATCGTATGTGTTAAAATGTTTAATTTTACACTAAAAAATCTTGCTCAACTCAATACACTAAGGGGGTGTTACTGCTATGGGATTAATTGGTCTGGCACGATTTGTGGCATATGGTGGCTAATGTTAGTTAATGTTAGCAAACTTAAGCTTAATGCTGCAGTGTAACTGAGTCATTTTGCCACATCTTTATGACTCACTTTTACTTATGTTACATTTCAGCATGTCCCAGATAAGTACTAGATAATGGACTCCTAGATACTACTCATTCAGTCCAACAAAAGCTTATTGTCCAGAGAGTAAATATTACTGGTTTTCTTCTGTGTTGTGTGGCCCACTGAACATGTACATTAGTGTCTCTTTATAGACTTTATATTAAGATAACCTTATGCACATAAAATAGTGTTCCAAGGCTCTGGGAATTAAGTTTTACCAATGTTAAACCATAATGGTTTGAAAATTCACATTACAAAGAGTAACGTTTTATGCTGTTTCGCGGGCATCTCTTTTATAATGGTATGGTCACACTAGAAAGTCCCACTGTATCTGTACTACTGTTACATAACTGTCTGCAAACTATGCCTCTTTGGTGAATCTGGTTAAATAAAAGTTGATGGTGCAACACAGCTAATTTGGAAGTCTCTTACTCTCTGTTCCCTCAAAAACCAGCTCTGTGAGATGGTTAGCTATTGATCCAACATAAATTCATGAGAGTTCACCAAAGTTAAGCTTAACACAAAAGATTCATGTGGATTTACTTTACCCCCAAGAGCAGATCCACTCATTATAGAAATTACACTGAAATGTATTTATTTTGCTGTCAAATTTTGCTGTCTGATTTGACTCGGTATTAATATTTGTCTATAGGGAAATGATTTCTGGCCAGCAAGGGATTTTCTTTTTTTGTCTTAGAACCACGATTGGCAACTGGGATAAACTCTCCTAGTGCATACCACTCATTCTCAATCAGGATACTTAATGATTTGTCTTTAAAGTGAAATGAAGTGAAAATTTGACGTGCCATTATTCTGCAATTGCCAAATTGCAATTTCCCAATTACCGGCAAATTGCTAATTGCTAAGTGGTGTCATTTGTGTCGCATATAGTAAATTATATCCCACTGTTTTACACGTTACGTCATGAACATTCCTGTATGATGAGCATGCAACACATTTAGAGAATTAGGTCAACATGTAGCTTTTCCTCTGATTGATAAGATAAAAAAGAATTTCTCTCTCATATATCTTGACAATTTCTAGATCTTTATTTTCATTTGATGCACAAACCTACATGTGTGATAAATGGTTCAACAATATAAACACTGTTGTGTGTCACTCTTTATCTAAGAGGCTATCGCAGATACTCCTGCCTTGACATTATTCAACCCTCAGATAACTCTCAGAGAATAATATCCAATTCACAAGTGAAAAAACAGGGAATCATGACATCATCTTCCTTTGACAGTAGCTATCGGTAATCTCCCTGAACAGTAAACAGGAGATACGTAACACACAGACAGGTCTTTCTTCAGAGATAGGTAGTACAGTACAGCAGTCAAAGACAGCATCACACACCGGATTCCTCCTTACATAAACCTTCACAGGTCGTCATCCGCCCTTATGAATCAGCCATTATCTAACAACCAGCCCAGTGTTTGCAGATAAGAGCAGTTTCTCTGTGCGTCTTATAGCTTGCTTATAGTTAAAGAAAAGGCCATGCACTCACAGTGTGTGCAGACATTCAGTCTGTCTTGTGGAGAGGAGGAGATTAAGCTGTGTGTGTGTGTGTGCATTGTGTTTATATCAGATGAGAGTGACTGCAGCACAGTGCAGAGCTCATGTACTTGGCATGTTTTCGGCATCATCAGGACCACTCACCTTCCCTATAGCATTTATAAGCCTTATACTTTTCGACAGCAATCATCTCCCTTATCTCAAACTGTCTAGTGTGAAAGACAAAGAAAAACACATATGCATGCTGCAAAATATATTAATATGTGTAATATATACAGAACATTCCAATTATGTCACACTTTTTTTTACTATTTCAACTAACCGTGATACCATAACGTGCAAACATTACAGCAGCATTATCGTTTTTTAGTGCCATATGTTTTTCCCTCTAAAGACCATGTTATTAAGTTCACAGAGGTTCGATAATGCTCCTTCTGTCCCTGACAGTCAAACTGTCTTTGACTCACTAGGAGGGCTGTGGAGGGGGTTAACAATCCCTTCTTTTTGTCGCACATCTATCACCAACTGTACAAAAACCACCAGAAACGAGATCCTTTTTCAGGCAGCTGTCGCGTGCAGCTGGTAACCTGAGACTGGGCTCTCCAAGAGACTTTTAATTCCACACATGTGGCACTACCTGTCCAGTGTGGATTTGAAGATTTTATGCGCGTGGGGCAGCTGCTGTGGCTTGTAAGACTTGATAAGGGTGGGGGGGGGGGAGGATGAGGGAGAGACTGTAAAAGTTCCCCTTCTTAGATCTTTAACTTATCTCTCCATTCATATACAGTGGCTATTCAACCATTCACTTCTGTCCATTTCTGGTGATTATCCACATGTGTCTGGACATGTCAGGAAAAGAGAGAATGAGTAAAGTGGAAATCTGTCATCCCAAGTGTTTCTGTGTTTATGAAACTTTACCACTGACTGCTGCTACACAGTAGGTCCTCTAGAGACACTGCACAGAGGGCTTAGTGAGTTGATGGATGTGGGGGAGGAGAACAGGGAGGAGGGATAGCAAGAAGCTGAAGATAACTAATAAAGTACTGGTAAGAGAAGATATTGTTCAGTGTGACAACTTGATTTTTTATCTCTGGAATGATACTGTATGTGCAGCCTAAATTAGCATTATGCATGTGAATGTTACATATGTGAATTTGTGAAAGATAGATTGGACTTGGGCTCACTGAGATCTTATTCTTTCACCTCTCCGAGTTGCCAGACATGCATGTGACATTTTTGCATTCAGAAGATTCTGTGCTGAATGCTTTGGATGCTTTCATTTATCTCTGTTCTTCATAAGAGTGCAGGAAAGAATGTGAGGAAAATTACAATGTATTTTCACACTGCAGAGTGGGTTGGATCTTGGTCAGCAATATTTATTTAAATAGCTGCGTAAACAGTCAAACAAAAAAGAACAGAACAAGAACTGAACTGGTTTTTTAATGTTTTTATTTGACAGGAACATTTTTTGTTTTGCTTCTCCACCACTGGAGGAAAGAGACATGGAGTACTACTTGGAAAGCAGGAGCGCACTACTAAGAAAGTAACCGTATCCTCTTCAGGAGCTGCTAGACCGTGAGTTGGCCTCTGTTTACAGGAATGAAGATAGCACTTCTGCACTGGAGTGTTCTCAGTAACATTAACATTGAATTCAAATCCTCTTAACTCTTACCAACTCTACTTCCTCAATTTAATTATCCTGTGTTGGGGGTCAGGCACAATAGGCTACATACCATGCATTTGAGCATATAAAGTTTATATGAAGAGGTGGGTTTAGATGCAGAGAGACTGTGCGAATTTATGGAATTACTGTGCAGTTTTTACTTCCAACCTCCTTTTCTCAGCAGATTACTCACTTTGCAGCTGGTTGTAGGCTTATGTACTCAGCTGGACTCAACTTCCCCTGTCCTCCTTTTCCTTAGCCCAGTTTACAGCCAGGTCTGGCAGCCACTTCAAACAAACATGCCTGCCCACGTGCAAGTGAGGAGGTAAGTGCAGGTGAGTGAGACAAAGATGTTTGATGAAGTTCGATCTCACACAGGCTTTGCTCTTAAACAGGCTCTCAGTTTGCCTGTGGTCATATAACGCTGATTACACTGTGTAACCTTTGTTCAAGAGATGCAGCTCTAGAGGCCCTGCACTTTCTGACCTCCTTTCACTTCAACAAGCTGTCCGTATTCAGCGTCTGCTGCCTGCCCTGATTCTCCCTTGTTGTTCCTATATACCTGACTTTTTTAATATTTTAATATTTTTTTCCAAATGAGATTTCAATTGTTTTGATCCAGGTTATGGACATACTTCAGAAAACAAAAAAATTGCACTTGTTTACAACAAACAATGTAGCCAAATGTTTCTCTATACAGTGTTTCAGAACAGAAAGTAGTTTGACAAAATAATCGTCAGGCGTTTGCTCAGTTGTCATTGAGATAGCTCGGTTGTCATCGTGTGTTGTAAGTAAGAAACATCTCGTGATAACAGGTAGTTTAATTTGTTGCAGTATAGCTTCCAACAGCATCCAACCATCAAGGGCAGCACTGATCGAAATGCTGCCCCACAGTACTCCAGGAAGTAAATGAAAAACCAATTGGGTGCTATCATGGATTTTATATAATTTGCGTTGACTTGAAATAATATGCACTCCTTCAGAGTAAGTAACAATGTTGTTACTTTACACCAAAATCATTTTTACATTTAAATCCTAATAGGTTGCATTTGGAACATTGTCCACATTACTCCATGAAAGTTTTACTCTCTTAAACAGAGATGTGCTGGAGACCTTCTTTATGAGCCCATAGATAAACTGGAAAAGACAACCAGTAGAGCTGAGAGGGCAGATGACTATTGAGTGAGTATTTTTGTCACCTAACGCTATGGTTTGGTCAAATAAATAATGGCTATAGGCTAGGACTGGTCCCAAAGGCTGGGTATATGTTGTCATATAGAGGGACAGTCAGGAGAAACTGCGTAAACGTTAAGCCTGTTTGGAAGCCAACTATATAACGAGAGTAGTAGGTCGGATGCCGGTTTTGTGGAACTTTATACTGCGGTGCTAGCTCAGCTAGCGGTAGCTTTGTTGTTATACAGAAGCCTGTTCGGCTCCTTTCCGGTGTTGCTGTTGTATCTAATAGACATGCCCTGACAGTAACGTTATAACTACATGTGAAAAAGACATGGTCAAACCTCAGGAATTAATTGGCTTGGCAACGTTGTGTAATTTTGATTACCAGCAGCTAACTTGCACAGAGGGGTTAGAAGCTTGCGTGCAATACCTTCCGGTACACGTAGGTACTGCCAGTACGGCTCAGCGAACAGGACAACTGTTCATTTCAGTTTTTTCAGTAAACACAGCACTCACTGAGGAATGTATTGTTTCAATTAACGCCATTTACCATCAGCACTGAGTGGACAGCCCCATGACATGTGGTGAAGCTTCCCTTTAAGGAACACAATAAGTAATCAATGGGTCAGCACTCAAGTATTCTGATGTAAAAGTAAAGTAAAAAAATAAACAAGGGTATTCTGAATAGCTCATTAAAAATAGAATTTTTGGAGATACTTGGTTTCCACAGGACCAACTAACATAAACCCAAAAGAGACACATTCATGGTTCATTTTTAGCCTTCCTTTAGAACCATCTTTCTCTGCTGTAAACCCATCATTTTGTGCTTGGCTGCAACCCATTCCCCCTCTCTTCACAGAACTGGCAAGTGGAGGAGAACAGGATGTAGGTAGGTTCTGCTCTGCTGAGAAAGGGGATGTCTGGCTCACATTAGATGGTGTTTGAGTTTAACATACACTGCTGACGATTACATCAAAGTGATTTTTGCATAAGCCAGAGCAATAAAAATCCCACTTCAGTGAGTTGTCTGGGTTTATATAAGGACGTTGAGTGTTTTTGCTTAAAGCTGAGGAAACACTGAAAAAATATAATTAAATAATAATATGCAATGTCTTAAACTCTCAAAGGAGGCTCTTAATGTGTGATGATGTTCCAGCAACAGTGCCTCAAGATTATTTTGCTTTGTGCTGTGGGAGGGTGTTTAGGGAGGTTAAGCTTATCTGCCCTTCTAATGTGATTAATCCTCCAGTAAATGTATCATTTGATAAAGGATTACTCTCTATCTCTTTGTTGTCTTTTCACTCAGAGAAGATCTTCCAAAGCTCAAATGCACTAACTAATCTGTATCCAAAAGTGATTCAATGACAGAGCTGAGTTCAGACAAAAGCATGCTACCGGCGTGGACTTAGATGACACTAGATTACTAACGTTATTTTAACTCACTCATCTCTTTAACAAAAGACCAAAACTCCCTGACACATGATCAAAGGTGATGTTCATCTTGAGGTCTTTTTTCTCCCTCTGTTTTTCAGACTTCAAAGCTCTCAAACATCTTACACTCCTCTGCTTAACAAAAAAAAAAAAAAAGAGGAGGGAAAAGCACATGCTGTGTGGCTGCTCCAAGCAGCAGAGTGGTGAAAGCTGGCAGCAAACATGAACACAACTAATAATACCTCAGCTGGACTGTCAGACTGCGTGCCTGCTTGCAGCCTGTCTGCTTCTTTCTGTCTTTCTGTTTTCCGGTCTGTCTTTCTTTCTGTTTCCCTCTCTCTTTCTCTCTCTCTCTCTCTTTCCCTCTTGCTGGGGCTCTGCATTTTGTGATGGGTGACAGCACGGTGAGTCAGCTTGGACTTTCCAGTCTCTCCTCTGATCTCTCTGAAACTCACCTTGCGATGCCTTTCCTGGCATCTGCTGCAAACACACACACACACACACACACACACACACACACACACTCACACACACACTCTTCAACATTCAACCTTTCTCCCTTTTCTGTGAAAGACCAAATTTCACACAGGTATTTAACATCTCACCTTCTCTCTTCTCTTCAATCCTCGACTTCTTCCCTGAAGCAGGGGCTGCTAACTCATCTAAAGACCACTGGAATCTCCCCTGGGTTGAGGATTAGTGTGCCTCCCAAACAGCCTCATGTCACAGAGGAGTGTGAGGCTGATCTTTCACCGTTTCTCTCCCCTGTCTTAGTTTCCACCATGGGGCTCAGGGTCTAGTGCGGACAGGTTGAGTGTACTGTTACTTGGGTGTTAGAGTGTGCCAATGCGGAGTCCAGTTTCACACCCCAACCTGAACTGCATCTGAGAAATACTGAGTGCCTCTTAGATGTGGCAGAGTAAATAAAACCACCCGTACCTGAGTTGCAAAGAAGTCAGCTCTTGGGGTTAAGGAGATGGTGAGGAATCCTTTGATGCAGGAATGTGCCTGTCACGTGTGCATGTGCACTGTGGTGAACACATGCTAGGAACAAGTGCACAAGCAGAGAAAAGAAGGACGGTTGTGCAGAATTAAAGCACTCAATGCTATTAAAAATACAAAGCTGTTCTGATGAAGGTTATGTTTAGCTCATGTTTTCTTAATGACAACTGCTCTTGCATTCCGTGCAGAACATAATCTTGATCTTCCAGAGATCCAGTTATTATTTCCTTTTACATGCTTCCAAAAACATCTGAATAAATGCTTAGTATTTACTTTTTCACCAGGCCTGATTATGCAGATGTGCTAACCAGGTCAGATGTGATCGCTGCTTGCTCAAGCTATTGTTCAAATATGTTTCATTGTCAAGAACCTTTCTATACACATGTAATCACACACACATACTGTATGTACACTCGCATCTCTGAGTGTTCACGCTGTTGGAGCCCTCAAAGTTAAAACACGTAGACGTAGACTAATCGTCTATGGACGTATAGAGTTTCAGTATGAACATGATTTTTAAAACACTGACAGTGTATTCATTGCTCAGAGAACAGAGCCACTGCCCACTTTACTGTTTATGTACCCGGTGTATATAAAATGGAGCACTGTATTGATTTTAGAACAGGGTTCAGTATGTACAACTGGTTATGCTGTCCAGTGTCATACATTCGTGACACACATACACACACATACACACACACACACACACACACACACACACACACACATGCACCTGTCTTTGTTGCAGCAATGTTACGGTAAAGATTTTTATTACAAGACTCATTTGCTGCCTCGAGCCACTGTAAACTTGTTAGCACGTCATCTTTGTGTTTGTGTGTGTTCTATGCTGTCTGTCTGCTCCTCCTTTTGTGATGCCTGCGAGCTTAAGAAAAACAGTGGAACTTTTTGTGTTTTAGTAAGTCAGTCATCATGATGAAATCATACACTGAGCATAGCATTAGTTCATGCAGGATACGAAATCAAGCTCTGCTCACAATCCCGGCCACATCAGCTGATAGCAGCTCATCCTTAAGCCAGCTCACATCAGCTGACGGCTCAGCTGATTCCCTTCTATGCACTCACTGGCAAATTTCATTTAGGGCGCCTTATTTAAGCTGCTTTGCTCTGCCTACCCATGCTGCTTCCTCTGCAAGCCGCTTTGCAACCAGCCTCCACCCCAGCTCCTCCTTTTCACACCATGTCTGACTTAATCATTGTCATGTTTTGTTGTTATTGATGCTGCTCTGTTCTGTACCCCGGGGGTACCTTCCACATGCATACGTGGAAGGGTAAGGAGCTCTTAGAACAGAGCAATGCTGCCAAATATACTGCAGATGGAAATTACGTTTTTGACTATAGTGGTCATGACTGAAACATGTTTTTTCAATCAAAGTGCCATGACCATACAGTCTGAGTGCTTAGACTTGTCAATAGTAAGTGTGACATTTTTTACAAATGATGAAGAAAAAAATTCCTGTTGTGTCTTCAAGAGCTCTCACGAGATCACACACCCCTGTCTAAACACTCATAACCTCACAGCATTTTGGAACGTGCTTCTCCACTCATGAAGTCATGAATTATGTCCTCAGAAGTTTAGACAGTTGGGTCATACTGATTAAATCAGCCAGTCAGCATACAACTATGTACACAAAGAGCTGATGGTGGATTGATGGCTGCACAGACAGAGTGGTATAGAAGAAAGACAGGTTCTCCCCTGAACAGCAATTGCCTAGTGTGTGGCTGTAAATATAAGGATGCGGTCCTAATAAACTCCCTGGCTAAAACAAGGTCTTTTAGAGTTGCAGACAGGTAGGCTGATAATGGGTCGGCAGTAAACCAGGGGGTTTGACAGGTAGATGCAGGTACGATGTTGGATGATGAGGTAGACGGATTGTCATCAGCCATGCAGCAACGTGTGTTGTTGTAAGTGCAAACAGTCAAGATGGGGGAGACAATGACAGTCACACTCATGAAAAGTATATTCTGTTCTGCACGACTCTGCATCCCTATGTGTTTGTTTACATACACAACAGCAGAAGCATGTCGTTTATTTGATGTAAACAGGTGTGTATCTCTGTCTCTCACTCTCCGCGTGTGTGTGTACGTGTGTCTTTTGTAGTATTTTTCCAATCTGTCATCTGAGTCAGATACCAATCTAACAAAGTTTAGTGGAAACGGACAAAGGAGTGTGTCTGGAAAATCAGACCAGACAAGTCCTACTAAATAAGATTTGGGGTTAGCGAGGTAACTTCAGGTTTTCAGTGTCAGGACGGTGGTTAACTTCTTACCTTGCAAGCAAATTCAAAGCCATTTAACTGTGTTTTTGTATCTCGATGTCATCCTACAACAGAGACTGACTGAAGCACTAAAGCTTTGTACCTATAAGATATGAATGTAAGCCTATTTTGTAAGTTAATTATGTTTTTTTTTTTTTCAAATTCCATTTGACACCGCTGGGGTTGCAGCTAAAAGAATCATGCTAAAATTGTTATACACGCCATAAGAATACATCTAAGCGATACATTCATTTAATGCAATACTACTGATGGGGCAGTGATATTTTAAGCCTGTTAATTTGTGCATTCACACAGTCAGCGATATTTTTTCCGGCTGTTTCCTGCATTTGTGTTTAACTAATTTTACAGTTTTCTATCCGCTTGTAAAGTATGTCGCTCTGCTGGCAGTACACGTGTCATGTTTGTGATTGGTCATATAATGCAAACACTTCCCCTTTCATGTGAACATGCTCGTGGCTAGATTGGGAAACCCTAAGTTGATTTACGGAGTTGATAACCAGTGTCGCGTGACCGCTTAGCGTGATTGTGATTGTTAGGTTTAGTGAAGCCACAAAATGAAAAGATATCCTGGGTATGTTGAACTTGCTTCATATTACAGGCCTCAGGTGCCCAAGTTCCTCTGTGTCAAAGGCCACCGCAATCTTCTGACATGGTCTCTTTATGCTTGTTAATAATCGTTCTGTGGTAAATAGGGGCATCGCTGGTGGCTGCAGTGGGATACTTTTCATTAGTGTGCTGATGGAAATTTTCTGACAGTGTAATATAGCAAGGGTTTGTCAAGGGTTTAGATCTAGCAGGATCTACTTGCAGCTGGCAACTAATGTGTGCATATGCAGAGTGGTAAACACAAGAATTATTTCTATTTTCAGGTTGTTTCATTAGATTATCAGAGGATAACTGAAGATAAAAGTTAGAAAAAACTGAGACATAGTAATAACCTTGCATCGTAGAAAATATACCATGGATTAATGACTGTCAAAGTGAGGTTTCTTGACACAATACACATTGAAAAGATTAACACAATTTTTCAATGCTGCATTATAAATATACTGTTACATTGGTAAAATGCACAGGCCAAAAAATACATAATATATTATGAATCACAAAAAATGAATGAAATGTAATAATATTAAAATCTTTTACTTTGGATACATTGAATTTTCTGGTCTCTTTGCTGTTGATTTGATCTCATGAATCATCCTGCTGATGTAAATGCAACAGAATGAGATTGCATAGAGGTATGCATGCAAGTTCCTATTTTAATATGATTAATCACTCAGCTCCAGCAAACATACCTGCTGTAACTTTTCAGTCTGGTCCAATTCTACTTAAGCTTCCATATCTAAACTTTTTTTTTTCTTTTTTCTAGTTATTTCAAATAGAGCACTTCCTTGCTTTTTAATGCAGCTACGTGCATAAAACTACAAATAAACACATTCATGCATGCTATGTCCCGTTTACTTTGTAATTACCTGCTGAATAGTTTCCGATTATATCTGCCAAATACACGGAAGGCCCCACAAGGCTTCCCAGACAGCTGATGAAATGAAAAATAAACTCTACTTACTAATGTGTTTTCTGTATTAACAGATGTGGATGCAGCTGAATTATATGAGCCATGAAAAAACATTTTCAAAACATAAGCCCATGATAACCTGTTATGTGAAGACTCACCACAAACAGACATTCCAGGCAGTTGCTGCTGTTAATATAACTTTAAACACATTCTCTGGCATTCACATTCACATTCATTATTCTGATCGCACTACCCATGTGGGATCAAATACCCTCATGTAACACATTTTAAAAAAAATTTAAAAATATATTTGCTTTTCCCTGCCGTTACGGCTAATAACAACGTGTGTAATAAACAAAGAGCAGACAAAGGATTCATAATTGAATCAACCGCCGTTCTAATTTCTGGGGCATCCCTCACTAATTAAGCATTGCTCATTGGAGACAATGACAACCTGAATAAAGCTGTCACTCTCGATCAGACAGACATGTTACCTTGGCAACGAGGGTTCACTGGGTTTGCAATGCATGTGGAGGATGTAAGATGGGTGGAGGAGGAGGAGGAGGACAGAAGTGTGGAGGGTATAAAGAGAATTTGGATCCAAGAATCAGCTGGGAGTCTTGCATTAGCATTTGATGAAAGCAGTTAAACAAAGCATGGAAACAGACTTTGCACAATTCTCTGTGAAGGTCAGCGTTGCATTAGGGATGTTTCTAAATGCTATTTACAATGTGTCATATACTATCTCTCAGGTTAGACCTCATTTATCGTTTTTCCATAATTTATCTCCATTACCTGGATTTTGCAAACATGGCTCAATGCTCTTTAAGGCTTTTAACCTTCAGGTCTGTGTACCTTTCATGATGTTTCAAGGTAAAGGCTGGATCACACCAGAATGGGGCTTTTGATTAACAGATTTGCATGAGTCTAACAAGCTCTCGTTGCTGTGTAAATATCATGTTGTTGTGGAGCTCTGAATGACTCCTCTGTGTCAACAAACAGTTGCTCTGGCCCGGGGATGCCATTGTGTCTTAATAAATCGACGTGGATGAAAACAGGGCTATAAACGGCTCTTTAGGTGGTGAAAGCCAGTCTGCCTCCCTCCCGCCTATCAGTTCACCCAGAATGCTCGTTTTATTTGCAGAGACATTTGGGTGAAGTGTGTCACTCTTTATATCTTGGCAAAAATCCACACCCATTTATTTCAAAAGCTCTTTTATGTTTCCTTCTGCAAACACACAGTGCAGCAAAGTGGCCCCTCCATTCTTCATCACAGCCTCGTATTTTTGAAAGGGCCTGGCTCAAATATCCTATAGGCAAGAGTAACAGCTGTCGCTAAGCCACCATAGCTGTTCCCCACTCAGCACCCAGTGGGGACCCAAAACTCACCATGTCTGTCTCCGTCTCCATCCCACTGTCTAGCTTTTAAACTGGCTGTCTACTTGAAAAAGAAAATGACACAGGGGGTGGGACAAAGAAGGCAGAGGTCCTCTCCTCCATTCATAGAGTGTAGGAGCCGCAGACTGGGCCGCACGTCCCTTTGACACACACAAACACACACATACACACACTCCACCCCACCCCAGACACCCTCTAATCTGCACTGTTTCACCCTGAGGGCCTGAGGCTGGGGCAGCTGCTACTGATAGAGCCAGAGAGCCAGCTGTCCTCACAGACACACACACACACACACACTCACTAACCCACACGCACTCCTCCAGTCATTCATTGTGGACAATGGAGCCAGGACCGGGGTGTGTGTGGCTCATGATTTTGGAGTGTGCCGTGATCGTGGGGAGGGGGGCCTTCACAGTCAGTAAAGTGGTTTTTATGTTCGCTTTGTGTCTCAGCAACAGTTGGCAGCACGTGTGTCAATGACACGCCTCTCTGCTTTATTGTCCATGAAGTCGGAGGGTTTAGGGTGACCTGGGACGAACACACTGGCACACTTACATGAGACATGCAGAGATGCATCCATACAAACAATGGAGCATGTGTAGATAGACAGTTACGAAGGACAATAACGTTTTGAAAATACAATCTGTCAAAAGCAGAAAAAAAACAAAGGACACAGCATTTGCTCTGCCTATTTCTGTGATTTCATCATCTTGCAACATCTGCAACAGACCTATGTCTGTTTTCAGTTTTTAAATGTCCTTGGAAAACATGGAAAGATTTGTTCTGCAATCCACCAATCTTGTGTAAGGTTGGATGTCCCTGTCTAGTAATGGTTATAAAGTTAGGATTACAAATAAGGACATTACTTACAGCATTTTTGACCATAAAGGAAAAGTTCTTAGCAGAGCTTCCAAAACAACACATCAAAGAATTCAATCTTCAGGTTCTGATTGGTTTATCTCTATCTCTAACTGCTGCAGCTTCTGGCTCCTGCTGCTATTGGTTATCCCTCTCCCTTTCCCTGATTGGTCCAGGCGCTGGTTGTATTCAGCCTCAGCAGTCTCATTGGTGGAGATATCAGCCTAGAAATTGCTGTGATTTCCCCCTGGTTGTGTGTTCACCAGCCAGTGTGTTTTCTAAATACTGCAGCTGCTTTGGAGACAAGGCAAGCGTGTGTTTGGATGGAGGTTGATTTGCTTGAGTGGGTGCATGAGGTGGGTTAGATGTGTAGTTAGCAACTAAAAGGCCATATGGCTGATGACACATACACACACACACCTGATGCTGCCTAACACCTGCTGCACTGTCTATGGCTGAGTAAGATCCAGATCAAAGGAAACAAGCCCTCGGGGACTTGTGTGTACGTGCATTTATGTGTTTTTGTGTGTGTGTGTGTGTGTTTGAAGAGACATTCACTGCTTCTGAATCTATGCCAACAAAGTGGATTTGTATTTGAATGAGAGGCGACTCATGTCTGGCTGTGCTAAAAAAGAGCTGAAAGGGCATAGTATGGCACGAATGCTCTGTGCTGCAGACAGCACACACACGCACACACAGTAAATATACACTTACCTTGACAGGGATTGGAGGAGGATGGCAGTATGGGAGGGAGGTGGTAGGAGGGAGTGAAAATGCAAACTGTGCTGTAAGTTGTGTGGGGGTATTGTTCATTTAAAGTGTGTTGGAGATAGTGTGAAAAGGAGCCGTACGCAAGATGTAGCGTTATGACCTCATAAATAAGGGTGGAGATACCCTTTGATTTGCCATAAGAATTAAAGTTCCCTTACGCTCATATACACACCCACTCAACAACCTACACACACATGCACACATACGCAATCAAAGCGGGACGCTCAAAGGCTGGTTTCTTTCGGTTCGCCCACAAAGGCAACAAAGTCCGTCGTTGTCACTTTCCAAGTTAGACGTCAGTGAGAGTTTGCCTTGCTCTGTGGCTGTGGATAAAGCTTGCCCCCATATGTATCTGCATATTAGTGACCACCCACACACGCACATGCTGCACAGAGTACACGATACTGTACAATAAATGATCTATTATTAAGACAAACAGATGCAGAGCTTCCTAAGTCCTCCTCTTATCATTCATACAGTACATGCAGACATGTGTGCACGCTCTGCTGAACAAGATCTACACAGACAGCTGCACACATTCATGCAAGCTCACAAACCTACAGATCCTCTTTGACTCACAAATCAAGTGAGATCTTTTGTTTGCGGTCTGTGTCCATGTCTCTGGGCACACATGCATGCCTGTGTTTGTTGCAGCAGAAACAGATTGGTTCAGTGTCAGTGTACAGTAGTTGCTGGGTAGGGTTGAGGAGTCTGCGGAGGATGTTGTGGTTGGACGGCCGCTTTCTTTGTTTCATAAACTCTCCGGCTGGCACTCTGCTGTTACCCGGACAAAGGAGCCACTTTAGATTAACACTGGACTCAAGGAACAAGAGGTTTGTCTGAGGAAAAAGACAAAATTTTTCAAACTATTTCAAGGTGCCTGCTTTATGTTACATGTTTTCAATCTTTCTGTTAGCCTTAAGCAAGATACTGAACATCCAGCTCATTTCACTTCCCAGTGGAGGTGGAAAGCAACTTTTCCTATAGAGATCAATCCAGTATTACATTTGCCTGTCCATATTGCTGCTATGGATGAACTGTCACTCAATTACCATACCCCCGTTTTCCAGTGATTAGGCAAACGTGATTGCACTCACATGCTTTGTGGGATGTTGTGGGACAAAGAGAAAAAAAAGTGGATTACTGATTAGATTACCTCTCCCCTGTCCTAAGGGCACATTCAGCTGAAGAGCTGGTTGTGGATTTAAATGATGAAGAGATGACAAAGAAGCCCCTGTTTTAAGGAAATACACAGTAAAGCACACACTCACTCACTGTTAAGAAGCTACTGTTTACTTGCTGCAGCTGCATCCTGTGTGGCAGGTAACACATGGCTCCCACTGCATATCAGTTCACACTCACACACACATAAACACACACACATGCACACACACAACAAGAAAACACACACAAAAACACAGACCACACTTACACTCTTTTCAATCTTAATGTGAAAAGAAAATGAAAATGTTTGCAGATCACTGGTCACAAATTAATGTAAACAATCACAAAGAAATGTCAGTTGATTATTTCAGCTTCTTCGTTTTATTACATGAAATAAAAACCTAAAATGCGATTTACATAAAAATGGATCAGCATTCACAATAAATTATCACAAAACGAGAGGGAAATTTGTAGCACCTATGCAAAATTGATTTGATTGATTTAGCAAATTGTTTAGATTTGGCTTGGATTTTGTTTGTGTTCTAGCGTGTGTGAGTTTACCATGTTTTATAATAGGGTAGACAGCAAAGCCTCTTTTTTTGTGTCCCCAGTGAAAAGGTGAGTGTTAACTTGAAAACAACAACATTCTGACAGTAAAGGAACCTAAAACAGGTGACAGAACAGCTGTCAAAGGAAAACATACACACGAGCACATGTGTAAACTCATGCATGTACACAAACACAAAAACACACACTTTTAGTGTCAGGCAGTTGCTCATCTGTAAACACACACAGCCTCTATACGACTCAGAGGTCAAGAAATTACAATTATGAAAAGTTTTCTCTCACAACAACAAAAATAAGAGCAATCTTAAGAAGTGTGTTTAGCATTAATCACAAACAAACTAGGCACTCACACAAACTCAAAGGCATATGCAAACACATATATTCTTCATAACCCTTCATTGGGAGATTAGACTGTTGATTTTTAATTGGTTTAGCGGTGTGTGTTTGTTTGATCCTGGTATTATAGACCAGTGTGTTTTCTTCCTTGAGTGAGCTGATTAAAAAAATCTCCCCCTGTCAACACGCTGCCAGATAGATACCACTCTCTGATTAATTCACACACAAAAACACACATGTCATAATCCCCGCGCTCCCATTGGCTACTGTGTAACCCTTGTTGCCAAAGCAACATTGGAATGCCGGGTGCATGGCAACGCCCATTTCAGGAAGGAACCGCATGTAAACAAACCCGACATGTGCAGCATTGTGTGCACCCTCTGACTCTGTGGCAAACAGAGTGTGACTCTGGGTGCAGGCAGACTGAGGATGACCTATAGGATTACATGTTGTTCTGTTGCCTGGATGTGTTGTTTGTGTGTGACCTCATGACATGGAATCATCACATCTGAGCTAAACTTTACAGATAATGAAAACACACAGATAAACAGGATATGGAAATGTGTGTTAAACTGTATATTATACATATATGTGTGTATGTGTGTGTGTATCAGTATACCCAAAAGGCGTGCAGGTGCATGCACAACAGTAGTGTTAGTGACCTGTCCTCCAGCGTCACATCTTTCCCCTACCCATGTCATTTTACTGGAAGGCCAGCCTTTTGTGCCGCTTTGTGTGTTTACTTCTGCAGTCTAGATAACGCAATACAGCCTTTCTTTTGCAGGTCAGCAGCTAAAGGTAACCAAAGTTCAGGAGATTTAGCACTGAGTGGTGCATAATAGCTCAGACATTTTACTTTGGTACAGCCTCAGTGGCTGGACCGTAAAGTCCTTCTCTGTAAGTGAAAACAGAAGGGGGCAGAATAACAAGGTTATTAAAGAACATAACAGCAGATAAACACATTCATACATTGATCAAAATACCCATACACAGAGACACCTATCCCATTGAGCAAGAACTCCCAACAACCAATCAAATTTCTGTTACCAACAGCAACAACTCGTGTTTATGCCTGCCTCTAGCTAATCCTGCCTTCCGATTGGCTTGAAGAACAGCCCCCTCCCCCCTTCCCCGTTTTCCCTCTGCCTGTTCCTCTATCCCTACAGATTAAGTAACACCGGCAAAACAAAAAGAGCTTATTTTTGTTTTTCATCAATGACAGTGCACCCACACAAACATGGGGCTTGTTTAGATGCAAAGGTATCTGGAAAAAGAAATCTGAGAAAAATCTAGAGGTACAGAGACAGCAGAGGAGGCGGGATAAGCTCAAGCACTGTTGCCATGCGCCCTCAGTGTGTTACTAGGTTAAGTATGGTATGTTGCTATGAAAAAAAAGCCAAGTGCAAGGAAGAGGGGCAATTGCATCATTCCCTTGAAAAGCCCTTGAAAAACATGTCTCTCTCCTTTTGTACCCTGTGCAAAATTCTAATTGCACTTTCAAATCATCCTCTGGGAGGAATTTCAAATTGAAATGCAGCACATGGTGCCTCAGTGTGCAAACTTATAAATGTTCCCTCATGCATGAAAGAGACTCCAACTTAAACTCTTCTCAGTATGTTAGCTCTAACTCATTGTTATTGTAAAAAAAAGTCAGGCATTATCTGTATTTATCAGCTGTATGTCGTATTGCTCCTTTTTGCTGCTTGGAGGTAAGGCAGTATAGTAAGGCAGGAGTATATGAGCACGAAGCCAGCTGCTGTTTGTTTTGATCTGTCGGTGACTGTTCAGAGGCTGTTGTTAGAGTAGAGGCACCATTAGATAAGATATGTTGCCAAGAACATGGTCAGTTAGCTCAGATCTGACGTTATTATGCAATACCTTAGTGGCTCAAGGATCATGTTTTTAACTCAAACATGTAAGCCCCACATGCCTATATGAAAACCAAAAACATGTTGTGGTCAATTTACTTTTTAACCCTATCACCAAGGTTATCACGTCCTTTTGTTGTTATGCTTATGTATATAATGTGTGTGTGTGTGTGTGTGTGTGTGTGTCTGTGCACAGTGTGAGAGAATCTACCATTTACACACACTCACAGGAACACAGACTCTTTCAAAAGACAGTCAACTTGTTTGTGCACGAGCAGAAGGCTGTCATGCTGAATCATCATTCCCTAATAACCCTGACCTGTAATCGAGGGACGACACGGCACAAGCAAACAAGGCCTTCATCAGGGATCCTGACATGAAAGTTGCTCAGTGGAGCGTGAAGACAAAGAATCTAAAAAAAACTGACGATTCTGTTGACCAATCAATAGACTGCAGTGTTTGGATTGGTTCTGTTGACACTATCCTCAACTTTCGTCAATGGAAACCCGAAAATAACAAATTCTAATGTGAAGAGAACTGCATGTGCACTGAAAGCAGACAGTTAGTCTGGCAGTCACACTGTTTACTCTGTGTTCTTGCTCTCTATCTCTCTTAAAAAGAAAATGTCATGCTGCCTTGACACCTATAAACTTCCTTAAAGTAAGAACACAGAGTTTGACACTTGTATTTCCTGTTTTGTTTTTTTTCTTTTCTTTTTTATTACTAGTTTGTTTCATTTTTGCACAGAACCCTGATCCTGTGACTAAACAATGAATACTCAGTGGACAATGTCTCCTGTTTCTCTCCATTATTCTCGTGTGTGTTCCTGGCGCATGTGTGTATGCTCCAACATTGCTCTTGAATTAAACAATCCCCATGAGTAAGAATGCATGACGCTATTTCAGATACTACTTTGTTTAGCCTGGAATAATTTTACACATCAGCCTTATGGAATGTGGAATTTACACTATCCATGCAATCCGTCTGTCTATCTCCTCTTTTTACACTCTTTCTATCTTTCCTTGAATCAACCTGGTCATTCAGTCCGTCCTCTCTGTCTGCATGCCAGGACAGATCAAAGATTCTATATCACCAGATGAGCAAATAGCTTGCAACTTCCCCATATTTAATTTGTATGTCTGTCTGCCATCTCCAGGCTGCACTTCTATGGGCATGCCTTCCGGCCTGCTGCTCTACTTGAGGATTGTGGGCTATGAGCGGGAATTCCTGGCACAGCTTTGAGTACATGTGCTTCTGGAAGGATAAGCTCAGCTATGTCAGTAATGTGTCAGCCCCGCCGAGGTTACAGACTGCTTCCCATATTTGGCAAATCACTTAGCGTTGCCCCACCTCAGCCAGACTGGCAGCCACAGTATAAACCAGAAAGTATGAATAGAATCCAGAGGCAGACAGGGGATAAGGGAAAAAGCATGAGTGAGAAACAAGATGCATTCTTACATTCATTAAATGTTTAAAACAGTCTTAAGTGAATGATTGGATGCTTAATTTTAAGGCATTTGACATTATATTTGGCTTCCCTCTTCTGCCCTCCACTGTGCAAGAACAAACCAGGTGACACTGTAAGACTGAGACTCTCTGAGCTGTTTCAGTTGTCCTGAAATAGCATGGGCCTTTTACAATTATCTCACTGGATCTCATGTAAAGAGGCAAGCCCAAAGCCCCAGCTTCATTTGATCAGTGTAGCTGGCATCATATCAATCCTTGTAGACTTGGATCACATTGTTGATATCACAGTCTTCTCAGAGTGTTGCTGAGTTTTCCAGTATTTGGCATGTTTGTTGTGATGGTGTTCACTTCATGTGAAATACCATGAGTCGGAATCCAATTTGAAATCTGGCACTTGGACCACATGATCTAAGTTTAGCTGTCCAGGTTTATGAAAGGCCACTGCTATCATGGCTCATATGATATTTTTGAAAAACCCCATGACCAGAGGTTCAATGCAAAAAGGCAATGAGGGCACACACATAATATTGCTTATGCTAATAATACAGACATTGCACTCAGAAATTACACATTTCATCCAGTCAAACCATTCAGATGCTACTGAACAAACACCCTGATGCAATCCCAGGGCAATTTTTGCAGATGTACCAATTTGAAAACAAACAATCAAATGATTATATACTGCACATACAGTGGAGAGAAAATGTATTGTGTATGTCATTGTATTGTATTATGTAAATTATTATATTTAAGACAATTGTCTTATTGGTTTTAACCAAGAATAGTATTTCACATTAACAGCAGTTAAGTGTCATGACCTTATCCACAATGACCTGCTATGTGTGTGTGTGTGTGTGTGTGTCACTCTACCCCCCAAGGGGACATAGTGGATCTCTAAGTGTGGGTCAGGTGTGTGTGTGTGTGTGTGTGTTTGTGACCTGGTCACTCTGCTCTTGGCTCACACACGCAGCTGTTTTACTCACCCTGATTATAGGTTCCGTAGAAATACCACCGCAATCATTTCTTCTGAACTGAGATGGATCATGTGACCTCATCCTTCACAGTGTGGTGCGGTCATCCCAGGTGCCCAGGTTTGTGTGTGTGTGTGTGCATGTGTGTGTGTTCTTCAAAATGTCAAGCTACCTCAGCCTAACCATAACCACAAAACTCAAAAACCACCTGCGTCAGGTCATACTGTGAGACTGATAGGGACTTCTCACAAACAGCAGCCTCAGTGTGTTGAGATGTTGTTGTACTGAAATCACCTTGGCCACCGCAACGATGAGAAACTCCCTACAATGTGAATCTAAGAACTTTTGAAAGTTGCCGATTGTGCTGGCTCAACACACGGCCACTGAGGAGTGAGCTCACTGTAAGATGAGCAACAGCAGGAGAAAAAGCGGCTAGTGTGCTGTTCATTTCTCCAGTGAGTGACACACACTTAGATTAGAGACACCCAACACCAGCCACCCATCTATATCTCCCTCTTTACTGCCGGCCAGAGCCAGCTGGGGCCTGAGCTCATGGTACAAATCCGTCCACGAGAGAGAGAAAGAGCGAGCGAATGAGACTCAGAGCTGGGTGGGGTGAAAGGGGATGCCGCCTGGCAGCTCATGGTGTAATCTCATCTTACTGTGGTTACTGTAAGTGAGATGGAGATGGGAATGGGAAGAAGGGACCACAGTTCCCTGTGAAAGTAATGTTCCTGGGAAGGGCAGAATATCACTCTTCCAAAGTCCCTCTGAAGCATTTAGCATTTACAGTCTGAGAATCATATCCCAATATGGAAACACATCCTGTAACAGTTCACCAGGGTTAAAATTGTCAATTGTCAAAATTGCAGTATTATAACATCACAGATCACATGTTATATCTTGAAATATCTAAATATATTACCATTGTGCATTTTCTTTCCTTTCTCAATATGGTGTGAGCAAGGCATACAAAATAAGGATTTTTGTATTTGTATTGATTAAACAGACATATAATGTGTTAATTAGTGATTTTAAAGTTTCTGGTGGATTTATGCTACCACTCTACAGAGCCAGGCGAGCCTGTTCCCTTTGTTCCCAGTGTTTATGCTAAGATGAGCTAACAGGCTGCAGGCTTCAGCTTCATATTGACAGATATGAGTTTGGTATCAATCCTTTCATGTAACTCTCAGTAAGAGGGTGAATAAGCATATTTCCCAAATTGAAAACCCTTTAATCATCTAAGTAGATTTTGTGTCTGTAGTAGTAGATCCATCAGGGATAAATAAAAAAATGTATCTGGGTTTGTGGTTCATATAACATAGACGATAACTCATTATCAACACACCATATATAGGAAGAAAAAGAAAGCAGGAGACTGGAGTAAATGCCTGCTTGATGTTTACCATCTTTCTGTGCCACAGTTGAAAACACTAATGTTTCCCAGTCAGAGCACACATCTGTCTGGTCTCGCTCCCTCCCTCTCAGTCTATCATAGCTGTAGATCTCTAGATCTCGTGCAGACAGTCGGGCTGCCTCGAAAGTCTGGACTGTCGCTCCAGGCTTTGGCACCACAGTCAACACAGGGAGAAGATGTTTAACTCCATACGAATAGCAGCAGCGGCAGAGGCAAGGAACGCTTTCCAGTAGCCTGAGTCTTTTTGTTTGTTCCTGGCTGGCCTACATACACCTGTAGCCAAAAGGAACATAGCATAAAAAACAAGCATGTTGTTTTTGGTCTTGCATAGGGCGTGCATGAGTTGCTGCTACAGAAATGAGGGTTGAGATAGCAGATAATGTAGATCTGAGTGTTGCAGACCTGGAGAAATCAAGCTTTAGAGAGTACAAAGAAGAATCTGATCCTCCACAAAGGCCATCAATGTAAGTTTAATCCAAAGCAGGTCAAGGATTTAGTCAACAATACACTTAGTAATTAATTGTAACTACCATATACTTAGCCAACGCTACTTTGTTTAATCAGAACACATAATAAACCGTCAACATTTATATTCTTGAGAAAATTGGTCTTATCTAGGGCATAAAATATTGCTTTTACTCCAAAAAGGGTCAGGATTAGGCACGATTGCCTTTGCTATTGTTGCTGGTAGTTTTTTCTTTTATGAGAACAGAAAAGGCTGCTTGACAAACTGACCTGAATAGATTAAAGACATCCTTGAATATTCTGGGTGCTTTTGGAACCATGTGCTTAATAAAATTACTATTTTCAGTCCTTTGTTACATTATAAACATTTTAAATGTGTCCCTGTCTACTCTGTGAGTTGGCAGATCATTTTTTACAAGATATTGCATTTCAACTTGCATTCAGGCAAAGACTTGTGAGTGCAGAAACCACAGACAGTCATCACAAGCCACATTAGTCTTTATATCAGTGTCTCACAAGACTTCTTAATCAGAAACTAGCTAGAGTTTTGACAGTACATGTATGAAAATTACAAGTTTTGTCAGCTTTTAAGATCTTTTCTTCAACCCACATGCCTACCAGTGCACACATTGTCCATGGAAATTCCCTTTATTGCATCTCTGCAACTTGTTTATTGTAATTCTGTTTGAGTAAAACATCCTCTGTTCTTAGAACACAATTACCCAAGATCCGTTTGAGCAGAGATGGACTGCCTACTTTGCTTGTGTGAGTGTGTGAGTGTGTGTGTGTTTGTGGTTGTGAGCATGATGTGTGTCAGTGTGCACATATACAGGTGCGTGTCTGTTCATGCTTGTGTGTGTCTGTGTGTTCCAGCGTACACACGTGCAGGGTATGACCAGTGGTTGGCTGGAGACCAAGGTGCTGCAAAGAAAAGCGAGATGAGTTCCTCTGAAGTCTGCTGTTTCTTTGATGTGGCCCACCTTTTATTGTCAGCTTCAGCCCAGAGCCAACCACAACACACACATTTCCTCTTTCCTGCCATTGATCATCTTGCTGACCTTCATTCTGCTACAGCTCAGCTCCAATTCCAGTCCATTTTCTATTATGTGATTGCACGTGGCTGTGTGTGCACGTGTGTACAGGAATACAAAATGTATAACTTTTCGTCTCTTTCCCCAAGTATGTTGCCTAATGGCTTGCATGAACTTTGTAAGCCATTGCAGGATTTATTAATGAACTTTGATGCATTGAGTATATGCAATACTGTAGATTTCCCAACGGTGCATCTCTGATATGTAAAGTTGAACTTTTGCGCTCCACTGAAGAGAATAATTGAGTTATTGATACCACACAGCCTCCCATATCCCCTTGGATGCACAAAACTACAACTAAGCACACACCCACTGACACACAGACCTCTCTAGACGCCGCTGCCTGTGCACAGAAAACAGAAGAAAGCTCTCTCCCGCAAGACCCCCAGCCTCTGCAACGATTGTGCAAGCTGTCACATAAAGCAGCTGGTCTGTGAGCAGAAAAAGGTCAGTGCTGGGAAAGAGCACGTCACAAGCAGCATTATGTTGTAACTACTCTACTCTCTTTTTCTCTCACTTTAATCTCTGTTATACAGACACACAACTTTCCGTCTGACACCCACATTTTACTGTCTACTTCTCTTTTACTGGGTAGCCGACGTCATGCAACACTTCCTGATACTATGATTATATTCCCGTGTAATCTGCTGTAACTTCCTACACTCTGCTGAACTTTAGAAACCTGAGGGTTTGGTCAGTGCCAATTGTTTGTGAAGCTTCATGCAAAGGTGGAATAACATTACTGACAAGAGAGGATGAGTGTAATTTCAAATGTTTATTCACAAAACATTAAAAATGAGTACAATTCAAATAAATATTGCATTGTTTCGTCTGCATCTTTTAAAGTAAAAATAATTGTCCATGAAAAAGTGTCGCAGACACAGCTCAAATCAGGATTTGCAAGCAAAGTCTCTGCTTATTCCAAGAAATTCCTGATAGCTGCACTGGAAAAGAAAAGTAAAGTCCATTTAGACATTTTCAGATACCCTCTTCTGGACCAGCATCTTCCTTGTTCTCCTCTGGTGAGATTCAGTTCTCCACACTTTCATAAGTCCAATTCTTGCAGTCTTTTTGTGACCTTCTCTGCTGAGTCCCCCACTGCCTTTCATCAAGGGCAGCAACTGGGTCAAAACTTATCATCTTTTCATGCACTATGCAGCACAGTCCAAAATCCTTCTCAGTGTCCATTAGGCTTTCTGTCCACTCCACATACACCTGACCCCATCCACACTTGACCTCTGAACTTGAACCCTTTCCTCAGGGTAATCCAGAACCAATGTGCCAACCCAGAATGCACTGGTAGGGGGTTACAGCCACAGCCTCTTAATCCAGACACATGAGGCAGAAAGGCTCCACATCCGCCTGCTGAAGCTCAGCTTCTTGACTTTCTTTTAATCATCTTCACCATCACTGTGTGAAGCATTGTTAGTGGTATGTCCCTTCAGCGCTCCGGGAGTGTGATGGTGGGCACCCAGTCATACACACTGCGGCTCTCCTCACAGAACAGGCTCAGCTTGTCCAGAGCTGGGTCTTTCCACGGGTTTGCACTGGGGCTCTGCAATAAAAAGAATGACATGTTTAGAGTCAGAACACCCGTCACAGATACTATTGAATAATATGCAGACATGCAGTAACTTGGCAGAGTGTGCATAGATTTCAGACAGAGGAGTGATTGCATGCATGATTCACTGGCTGCCGGCTCCTGAGTTGAGCGGGTGCTCCCGGGAACGTACCGTGACAAGAATGCAGTGCGCGTCCTTGGGCTCGCCGGTCTCGTCTGCACCCACGAGGTCGGCCAGGCGCTCGATGTCATTGACTCGAACCACGTTGATGTCGTTATCGAAGCAGAAAGCCTGAATGAGGGTGAAGTGGATCTGAAGAGCAATGTCACACTCGTACTCCTCGTCGGTGGCGAGGACGCAGAATGCCACGCTGTCTGGGTCACTGTGGGGGAAACAAGAAAGGTGGTCGGTCAAAATATATTCTGTCGTGCATATGCGTGGAGTAAAAACATTATAACATATAACATATAATAAACATTTCACGAATTGCAATACTTACACATTCATTACTTTAGCTGATTCATAAACGCCAACTGTCAGGTAGTCCTGCTTCTTAGCAGCGAGCAGCAGCTCTTCCAGGGCTGCGCCTGCACTTTGCACCCTTCACAAAGAAAAAACACACATCATCAGGACACTGGGCACATTTTGATCAACCACATATCAAGCACTGTCACACAAGCTCACATGATGTTGTATCCGTGTGTAAAATATTTACCTATCTGCGTTTTCCATTGTGTTCTCTTGTCCGCGGAGCTCTTCCAGAGTCATAGTTATAATCCAAGCGCGATCGGGATTTTGCAGTGTACAGAAAAAGGCTGTGTAGTTCTCTGTGTTCCAAGTCTCTTGCGTTATTCTGAGCTCGGAACAGGCTGTGGGTGGATTTATAGCAGCTCAGCGTAGTTTCTCGGCAAGGGGCGGTCTTTTCCGCTCCTGCCTCGTACCATTGGCTCAGAGCAGCCGGAGTGAGGAAAGCAAAAGTCCCCGGGGCAGTTGCGCGGAGCATGTTGACAACCCCACGTGGGGCAAGCTTACGACCCAGAAATCCCCCCCACCCACCACTGATTCCTCCTCGCCTTGTCAACATCCAACATCACCGCAGTGAGCAAAAACTAAAAGTCCTGTTTACGATGGACGTTCAGAGTCACTGCAGACAGCAGGCTACAGCGTGGCATCAGCTGGCCACCTGGACGTCACACAGTAGGCTAAATATGATTCCGGCTCAATGCTGGCATGTTTACGACCTAAATGTGTCAATGCATACACATAAATCATGTGATATTACACCCACTTTTGAAGAATAAACAGAAAGAGCATTTGAAAACAAATGTTTCGGTTTTTAATTAATTCCTTCGATATTGGGCTTGTGTATATTCTGCTGGTCACAGGTGGAGATGATCGTTTATTCGGGGTGTTTTTGGCCTTCCATACATAACAGCTCGATACCAGGAACCCTTCCTTGCATGTGCTTGTAGATCATCTTGAGTAATTGTTATGCACCAAGCCGTGGTATCACATGATATCGCGGGGGGGTGCACACAGCAGACCAAAACATCTCTCATCCACAGGTGACAACGTAACTGAATATGCAGATCGGTGAAAGGAAAGTTGCCGTTGCAGCGGACTGAAATGAATCTATTCCACGATAAACTCTGGAACAATCTTTTAAGGACTGGACTTCCCCGGCGTCGGGGAATCACTGGCGTGTTATATATAGCCCATCAAAACTTTCCCCGTCTAGCCTTGCCTTGACCTTAATAAACAGCGTGTTGACGGTGTACCTGCACGCGAAGGCACCTTCCATAATCAACCTGTTACTCAACGTGCCCGCCGCGTTTGGCCTGCAGTGTCCCCGGGAGCCACAGGGCTGTCCTGTCGGGAAGCTGGGAAGCCTGACCCAGATCGGGCAAGATTTCTTGATAGCGTCGTGTTTTTGGAGGAGTGACCAAAAGCAGCTTGTGGCCCGGCAAACTTTTTTTTGTGTGTGTGTGTGTGGTTTTGTTCGCCCCTTGAAAAGGAAGCGTAATTGCCAGTCTGACTTGGCGCGTGTCGTTTCTCCTCGGAGGAAAAAAAAACGACTTTTGTGTCACAACAATACTCACGTCCTCCACCTGCCTTTTATGAGGCTGGGGGATGTGTGTGTGTGTGTGTGTGTGTGTGTGTGTGTGCGCCACACACTCCTAATTACCCTCACTCCATTCAGTACCCTCCAGGCAGATGTCCGACAGATGCGCGTGGGCCCCTCCCGAAAGCGCCACGTGCCGGGGCCGGTAGTCTTTTTTATCTCGAAGATTGTTATCTTTACAGGTTTCTCGTTAAATGGTGAGTTAAGACACTCTGACATTTGTTTGAATGCAAATGAAGGCGCCCACGTGATACCTGGGTGGCCTTTAACCTCGTCTGCGACGCCCGTGGAGCTGCTGAACGCTCAGCGTCAAGAAGTCTCAAGACCTCTGGGCCGACACCGCCCCCTGCTGGTGTCTCAGAGAGCGGCCTTTCTCCCTCTGCGCCACCTGTCTCTCGGCACATTGAACGCGCTCGTGACTCCAACCTCGCACTCGCGAGTCACCCAACCAGTCCGTACACGTTGCTATTCCCTCGACAGTTGAGGTTGCTTCTAAAGTCGGGTCAAATGTCGTCCGCCAACCAACAGACTCTGTGATTTGATAGTCAGGAGGAACAACATTAGGTTGCATCATTGTTGTTTGTATGTGGAAGCGATTACAGTTGTGGATGCAAGAGGATGGGGGGGGGGGGGGGGGGGGGATTTTAAAAACCCAAAAGAAAAAATGTAAAAAAGGGGGGAAAAACGTAAAAAAAAATTAATAAAAAAACTGAAAAATTT
>JAVQJL010009536.1:0-49989 GCA_036024295.1 Nannoperca obscura | reverse complement strand
TATATATATATATATATATATATATATATATATATATATATATATAGTCTTTTTGTGTAGAAGATTAAGCTTTTTTCTCTGACAACTATTTCAGAGTAAATTTTTTTTTACCAGCTCTTTTGTGGAACAGTGTACAGCCTTTTCTGCTCCAAATCATATGCCAACACTTCCAGTCTTTCATCACAGAGAGCTGAAACGATTCCTCAGAGCCCCTTCAATTAAAATCCTTAATCAATCAGTTAGCATCTCCTTGTGTTTCACGATAATTAGTTGTGCTACTCTGACAACATTGCGTAATCTCATCTGCGCTTCCTCAGTTGAGCCTAGTTATATACCAGCACGTCTTAGTATGCCTCTCATGTCAGCAGGTTATAGACAAAACTCGCTGACATCAGAGTTTGAAGCCTGAGTGATGGTGAAGCTTTGAAACAGAGAGTGCAGGCGTAGGGGTGGTACACTTTGCTTGGTATGCTGAGCATGGAAAACACCTCAACCTTTAGTAAGCTTCTGGGAAACGATACGTTTCCCACTCAGAAATCTCTGCAGTAGGCCTAATCATTTGTCCCTGAATTCAGCTCTGTTCAGTCCAAGTCAGAAGGTGAACCTGTCAATGACATGTTTGATTGACCAAACTCTCCATATATATCTCAGCAAAACAATGTGTTTCTGAATGATTTAGGCCTATTCCCAATGAGTTGCAGAAGTGAGACTGGATCATCATCATCATCATGGGAGATATTCCCTTAGGATAGAGTGGTTGATGACATTACCTTCAGCGCAAGATCTTTGTGTGTGAGCATGTTTTGAGGCTGGAGGGACTACAGATAAACACGAGTTTGATCCCATCGGAATAATAAATCAGAAGTGTTGGCATATGGTTACCTTAGCGATGCCCTTCAGTGAATTAAAACAATCCGGGGGGATTTCAGCTCTTGTGGAGGGTATTTTCATGTCCTTTAATGAAATTCAGCATTAGTCTTGTATTGTGGGGTTCACACTTGAAACGTCCATTTTGCTCTGTGGAATCATGATTTCAGAGTTAGGAACAGCAAAGCTGGCTCGCATGCTGTCCACTACATATTGAACATGATATATGTGACCTAACATCTACTTCAAACTAACGCTTTTATAGCTTAACTGTTAAAGCTTTTACAATCAAACTAATATATGAGATGCAGTATTAAGTTGGTTTCTTAAAGAATAGAATAATTTCCATTACTTCCCATGGTTTGTCTGATTACAACAATATCAATGTCAAACATAATTCACTCCTCAGATTTCCTAAGACATCTATAATTTCCTTGTCCGTGTTTTCAACTGTTAATCAAGGAAATTTTCCAAATTAAGAAAGAAGTATTGACTGTAATCTCTATTTTAGCACTTCAGTTAGCTCACTCATATGTTCACGATGGCTGGTCTCTCACAATTGATTGGAAACTCCAGCAGCTAAAGGAGGTACGTATTGTCATAATTCATTTGGCTCTATGTTGGCATGGTTAAAGAATTTTAATTGGAGTCGCTCAGAGCAGGTTTGGGGTTTTGTTTCTCTCTCTCTCTCTCTCTCTCTCTCTCTCTCTCTCTCTCTCTCTCTCTCTCTTCCCCTCTCCCTCTATGTCATCTGCATAATGAGTGTGTGGATTTCAGACTGCTGTAAATGTTTGTTGGAGCCGAGTAATTGGAGAGTCTGCATTGGTAATTATTAGTAAATGGAGAAAGAAGCAGTGGAGCAAATCAATATTACTGGGAATAGTGCTACCTTTTACTTCCAGTGGGGTCAGGAGTTAAGGTAAGTTAAGTGTCATGCTGCACAGAGATTAATAAAAGCCTCATTTGTGAGACTGATACATTAACATTGTCCAGACTTTATGCACAGTAAGTGTAGGCCTAATATTCCGTGTTGTGCTGCAGAACTCACTAAAAACTCAACCATATTGTACTGAAAAGCTTTTTTATTTTATTTGATGGTTGATGAAAGGCAGCCATGACAAACACCCCTATTGGATACTTACTGCTTAATTGTAGATTCATGACACCATATTAACTCTTTGCTATTTTGCACAGATGGCACAAGTGGTTTGTTACTAGAGTGATCCAATTAAACAGAACAAAATCTGGTGTTTCTCAAGTGTAATTTAAAACAGCCCCCTCAGCACTTGACTTATTATAGGAACACAGAACACTTTCAACAGTCGCAAAGTTTGATGTTCTGATATTGAAAAGGCTCCCAACCTCCGCTGTTAAATAGCATGTTCGGTTATGTAATACTAAATAAATAATATTTCAATATTGGCCACGGCAGACCACAAAGCTGCTGAAAAAAGATGGAGAATATAATCTTAACATAGAGGGAAAACTGTGACATTAATAGGCTGTCAAGCTTTGTCCCAACTACACCATGGCAGAGAGATTGACTCAATCTGCGCTCATGTTAAACAGCGAATTCATCAACTGATCTGTGAGACTGCCACTCATTAGGATCTAATTTTAGACATGGAGGAGTGGGGGGGTTCGATTTTTATTTATCCACACTTCTCTGTCTCTGTCAGTTTCCGACTCTTCTTCCCTCTTTCTCTGTTTCACCTAATCTCTAGCTTTCTATTTCTCTCTGCAAAGATCTGTTCCTAAATTGCATCTAAAGGTAAGCAGCAGCCGAGATAAATGTAGTGGTGATCAGTTACTTCCTGGTAATGGATGAGCTGTCTGGTATTCTCTCCAACACTCCAGAGTCCGCTGTGCCTTCAGTATTTGGTCTGCTCTTATACAGCATGTTAGCTTAGCTGTGTTCTGTTCTGTGTGATATTCAGCAGTCGATTCGTTTCGCCTAATCAAAGGAATCACAATAAATCAGAGGCTGGGATATAAAAAAGACCAAACTGCAGCCTGGGCCCATATCAGTCATCAAATTATCAATTATCCCATTTGAGGCAAAGACTGGAAGCAATTTAGAGATGCACAAATAAAACCGCTCTCTTTGCTACTTGGCACAACAAATTTATGAGTCACTTTATTCATATTTACAGTATAACGTCAAAACGTTAACTTCTTTACTATACCTAAAGACAACCGTACAGCTGCAATATTGACTGATGGTCTCTTTATCGTTAACAGTCCAAAATCAGAGCCTCTAGGCAAAATGCCACTGAGTAAAGCTTTTTATGAAGAGTTTTTACTCTAGTTACTTTTTTTTCACAGTATTACATAAAATCTAACTATGATTAGCTTAGAGTCCGTGATGGGGGCACGGTGTGAATGCTATTCAGTAAATTGCCTGTGTATGTAGGAGGTTTGATGTTTGCCCAAACTGAAGAAAGCACGTGTTGCACACAACTCCTCATGTTATGAGCTGACTGTGGCAGTTCCGTCTTTTGCCAAAGCTCCAAACCTAAAACCTTTGACGAAAACGCAGTACTGTCTCATACATGAAAGGAGTTGGCAGTGGTAAATACTATTGACTAAAGCTACTGGAAGCTGCAGCTGTTTCACAATAAAAGCCTTACAATGTTGGGCCAGTGAAAAGCTTTCATTGTGAAGCAGTGGCAGGTTTGCATGAACAAAATGTTAAGTGCAGGTCAGACTGGAGTAGGTCTTTGCTACTAGTAATGTTGCCTGATTGTTGATGGTGTGTAGTGGGTGCTTGGTTAAGATAAATAAACACAAGTAATTTGAATGTATATCAGTGTACTTAGATCCTGTTGCTTTTGTGACGTATAGTCTAATTTTCAATTGCTATATGTGATGGTATTTCCTTTACAGTGAAATTTGGTATCACCATTACTGTTTCCAGTGTGTTTCCACTGAACCACCCAACCTGGTAATGTAAATTCTATACTCCGAATGGAATTTTTCTTTTCTTTTCCCAAGCCATTTATAGATCTCTTGATGAGGAGTTGTTGTGGCCTACATCATCATTTATGGTCTGATTATGTTTAATGTTTTTCTACATTAAACATTTAATTGAAAAATGGGATTGATAATGAAAATAATCAATATCTTCAAGCCCCGATAATGACTTCATATGTATAGACACCCAACCAGCTGCAGCAGAATTAACTACATTTCTCTTCTAGTGGTGTCTCAAAACCCACAGAGGAAGTGCTTGGCAGCATTAACCACTATGTTACTAACTCAGAATCTTTTTGATCAGGAAAAAGGAAAGTATTTCTCCGAGGAGATATTTTAACTATCCTCTTTAACTCCATCAAACTTACATGCAAGCTTTACAGAACAACATGGAATTAACCTCAGCTGGGTTCTCTGTAGTATTGTCGTCCTCTGTTTCTCCTCCTTATTATTCCCAGTTAGCATTATGAAAAGGGGGATTACAGCTCCAAGCTAATTAGCATCCAGCCCTAGGAGCTAGAAATGTAATGTATTTGTAGATAATACAGTGTACGCAGCCACCATACCTCAGTCATGTTAAAATGTGCATGCCAATTGTTGGATTTAACACACACTGTTTCATCTTACTGTATTTTGAGAGCCACAGTGAGGTGCTACAATAGAACCTCCCTGAGGCATGCAATCAGTTTCCAGTTCCTACAGTACATTCGACAATCTCTAAAACAGCCAATTGTTTTCAGTGGAAGTGTGTGGGCCACGTCTTTCTTCCGCAAACCTCAATCCAGGCACTGTCTTTGATTCCAGCACAATGCCCCCGCTGCCTTCCTCTCTGCACTGTGTGAGTGTCACTTTCATTTCAGCATATTCACCCTCGTTTTTGCCAGAGCAGTTGCTAATGGGTACTCTTTTCAAAGCCTGGTGAGGATAATCCTGTCATCTTTGTTTTCATGGCCACCTCAGGGCCATTCAACAAGTTCAAAAGAAGAAAATCTGCAGTGCAGTGTTTGTGGGGTTCGTTCTCGCTGTTGTGTTCCATATCTGCCATCACAGGCAGAGCTACATGTGGAAACAGGTGCTGTGCTGAATGACTTCAGTGGCATATATTGGCTCACTTAAGGGAATATCTGAGCCAGATGCTTTATTAGGCCTATATTGTGTTAATGCTGATGCCAGTGCCACAACACAGAAGTGCAAGGGTGGGAGGTGGCTCTTGAAGCGGTTGTGCTCCTGGAAATGACTGCTTTCACATTGAATTTTGGCTTGTTTTCCAATTTTTCCATCAGATGTGCTGACATGTAAAAGAACCACCTGATAAACAGCCATATTCTTCCTGACAGGCCAATGTGGCCATTCAAAGATGATTAAGTTTACAGTCTCTGCGGATGCCACTGATTTTTTCTGATTTCCACTCCACAGTATTGGCTGGGTACTTCTTTCTTGGGAGCAAAGCGATTCACCTTGAGGCGACGTTTGATTTGATTGTAAGAACTGGGGGAATGGAGCATCTTATGCAATCCTGTGATGAGGAAATACTTTTAGTAAGAAAGAAGCTCTAGAATCAAGTGTTTACACTACTGCGAAGCAAAACCAAGGCTTCCTCGCTGGTCCCAGTACATGACGAGAATAGTGACATTGACTGAAAGAAATGTGAAGGTCTGAGACAAGGTAATATCAATGCTTATGAGGTAATTTTATGATGTAAAATATTTTAGCTGGTGCACACTATTATTACAATGCAGAATAAACTGGACTACAAGTTAAGTGAGTCAGGTTTTTGCATGGACATAATAATTTACACGTGTCAGGAAAACTGTAATGAACAAGTTCAAGGATGAATTTGATGATGATGAAAAAATGCAACCTGCAGAGACACAGTACAAATGTTGTCATCAAAATGTTTGGGATAAATTGTGTATCACAACATGTTGTAGTTTAATAAGTGACATAAATAAAGAGCCTAAGGGATCTTGAACAGAAAAGATGAGTGATGATGATGACTTTAAACTCATATCAGTTATCTTAATGACTTTCATTTTGGCACGAGTTCAGGGCAGTATTGCCTTTACCACTTACATTACTGTGCAAAAGAAAGGAGGGCGTACAAGATTTAGAGCGTAGTGTTTCCTCACACTCACCTTGATATGATCAGATATGTGACTTATAAGTAATTATCATAGTCCTATTATAAGTCACGTTATGGTCACAATTGTGAATTGTTGTTGAATAAAATGACTTACTACTACTCATTTTTGCCAATAGACAAATCCAAATATTTCTGTCCCGTAATTCTACAGCAAACTGGTTATGACATGCATTATTTTGTGTTTATCATAACCTGCAATTCTTCTCTTCAGAGGTCCATGTTACTATGGTAAAAATTGACTATGAAAGAACAGAACTGACAAACTGTCAAAGTGAGGCAACTTTCCACTCAGAAATATTGTGTTGACAGGTGCTTTTAAATTAGTCTTTCCAAAGGTTTAGGGGTGACATATCTAAGAATCTGATTGTGTTATAGGCTAAAATAAGGACTCAGTCAGCAAAGAAGCAATTTCCAGTACTCAAGGAAAGCAGTTAAACATCTTTGCCCAGGTAATATGTATCAACGAAAACCCTTGTTTTGCGTAGGAGTCCAATATGCTCTGATTTAGAACTCTTTAGAAAATATTGCTTATGTAAATAGTAATCCATGTAGTGCAACTGATATATATCATACTTATGTAAGGTAAGTGTGCAGCACAGTAACTGTTACAAGTTGTTTGCAATCCATGAGGTTTAATTTTGTCCTAAGCCCTGACACTTGACACAACATTCGAGTTGACAGGATGCGTTTGTTGGCTGCAGGAACTATTTATTTACATGCTGTGTCAGATTTGGTTTTCCAGATGCCATGGCAATGCACAAATAAAGTGAAAGCTTTTACACAAATATCAGACGTATTGGGCAACAGTGTAAAATAGCTTTGAGTTACTCTGTCTTAACCCCCTGAATACTGTGACTGACTTACTTATATGTCACTCTACTGGTGTATGTTTTTGTTTATACAGTATAGTTGTAGGACTTTTCTTAGTAGTGATTTAGTGACATGCTGCTGGCATAAGTGAAGTAGACATTTCACAGTAATACATCTGACAGCAAGGAAACCTTCACTAGGAGTAAATGTTCACAGCACTTCATATGGACACTTGCCAGTTCCTCCAAATTGATTTTTATTTTCCATGATCAGCTCGAATGTGTGCTTCTTGTGTGACTAAATTATTCCACAGATAGATATATTTTTTATCTCACAGTTAATAATAGGGGGGTTACTGTATACAGCTGCATGAATAATTCATGCAGGCATCCTTTTGTAGAGATTAAAAAACGGAATAAGAATAATTCATGCTGTAAGCTTACATAAATGGTTTTAGAAACAGCTAATCAACTAGCAAGCTCATCTAAGGCAAGGCAGCTACCTAAAGTTCTGCGTTCATCCTCAGAAGTGCCTGTTTAAGCCCAGATGCAAGCCAGCCAGATAATAAATTCAAAATCTTCTGTCCGTATCATCTCCGCCTTCTCCTCGATCTAAACTCTTGTGATTTTCTTCCTGGACGTGACACGCTAAAGCCTCTCTTAGTTTTACTCTGCCGCTGAGGAAGTGACAGGTCCTAATTATACAGCGTAGGGTCCCAGAGACACTTAAACATTAACAGTTACGTAGGGATAAAAGCAGCAGATAAAAGGAGAATAATGAGAAGAGGAAAAAAAAGGCAAGAAAGAAAATGAAACAGAAAAGGGATTTAAGAAAAAACGTTTTGTAGGGTTTGCTGATAAAACAAGCAAGAGATTGAGTTTGCAGAGACCAAAATGACAGTAATGGTTCTTTTGACTTGTTTCCACATCATGATCAGATTTAGAGGCACATCATGTATATTTATTCAGGAAGGTTTTTTACATAATGCTCTTTGTGCTCACCAATTGCACAGATCAGTCATGCCTCAGTGCACACCAACAATTTCTCAACCCATGAGCTGAACCTTTGTCCTTCATTGAAAACCAGAGAACATACAGCAGACTGTTATTAGGTGTATTCCCCACCATATGGTTTGCAAGCTTAGTAATTGCCCGCGCCTGGGTTACAGAACATTGTGGATGAATTCATGATCTCAACATGCCGTGCTGTTTAGCAAACCGTTCGAAAGGACACTGGCCTTCTGTTTACTCTGCTGTAACCCCGCAAGCCCTAAATGGATTAATGATCCCGATGTTGTCAGTTCATACGCAGGCACTGAGGATACTGCTTATGTGTCCTTGAGCGAGGCACTTAATCTAAATTGTGTCAGTTAATATCCATCTTCATAAAAGCATTATACACATATCATAGGTTATGTAAGTCACCCTCGATGAAGTCAGGAGAAACAAACAATGTGAGACCCAGAGAGCTTCTTGGCCCACAACACAGTCCTGTGGAATATTAAGTGGCTGTTGTCTGGATTGCATTGCTTTGTCATTGTTTTGATCATAATGCATTCTGTACGTGCACAGAGGCCCTTTTATTTGCAGGTAGATATAAATGCTTCCACTGTTCTAAATGGTTACTCGTAGGTTCCCATCCTCTGTCAATATTTATGGCTCATGGTGCCCACCTTAGTGTCTGGCAAATGTGCACTACACAGTAAACAGGACCACGGTGTGTTGCTGACATGCTAGGGGGCTTGTGGGCTATGCTTAATCAGAACATTATACCTCACACACTTTACTGAGTGGGTGGTTTGCTTAGACCCGGGCCCCACATACACTGGGAGGGGAGTTTGCAGGGTTGCCCAATTAGTGCTGAAAAGTGTAGCAGTGCGTCAGCAGGGAAAGTGTGCACCAGAGGAGGCGTGTCATCAATCATCACTCCAGCTCCAGGCTTGTTCCAACCCTTTTCCCTATCTGGCAGAAGGCGAAAGAAGGAGAGGAGAGAATGACAGTGGCCAGCCAATTCCAGGAATGAGACAGACTGTACTGGAACTGACTGCATTAAAGCACAACCCTGGGAATCAATAAAGGGCAATTATTTCTTTTGATCAGTTTTTAAAAATGATTTTATTTTCTCAGAGGTAGATACAGAGAGGAGATTCATAAAATAAGGATGTATAAGTGCAAGGATAGCTCTGGGGATATTCTGTATTATTCTTATTTTCAAATAGCAAAACCAACAATGAAGTGATCACTAACGTACAGTATCGTCCAAACTTTTGACTGGTACTGTATAAGCCTGATATAGCTCATGCATCCGTGACATAAACCTCCAATGAGAAACATATTAATGAGTCACGCACTGGATGATATCTTCAATCCCACATACACCGTCATATTGTTGTATTTTGCCATAATGGGGGCAAGCGTGGATCAACAGGTAGAGTCAGCTGTCCCCTAAACTCAGGGTTTGCGTTACGATCCCCACCTCCTGCTGTCCATGTTGAAGTGTGGTTTATCAAGACACTGAATGACAAATTGCTCCCAATGGTTATGCCTCAGGTAGGTTGCTGCCATCAGTATATATGTGAATGGGTGAATGTGAGACAAATTAAAAAGCACTTTTGATAAAAGCACTATATGAATGCAGTCATATTAGTATTAGTATTAGCATATTAGTTTAGTTTTTAAGACAAACATTTATAAAAAGTTTATTTTCGTGACCTGTTTTTAAAGATGAGGGAATTAAGGGTTGTGGGGTAAAGAACCACAAACAAGTAAGGACAGATCAGCGCAAATTTGTTTTTGATCTTTTGACAGAATTTGTTGACAGTAGCAAAAAATACATAATATCACTCCAACTACCCTATATATTTAAGCTCTACATAAACATGCATAAAAAACAAGTGGATTTTTTTTTATGGATCATGGAACATCGCTAATTGTGTATTGTGTGTGTGTGGTCATTGATTGCCCTCACCAAACACTGCCAGTATGCAATATCATGCATCAAGACCTGTATCAAATATTGTACATTGAACCTGTCAAATGTTTACACTGCCTCTCTTGTGTCAGCCATGTATAAACTAACTGTTTTTCCTTGGCTGTAACGCTGACACATTGTCTGACACAGGCTCAGAGATTTGTAACGTTTCCAAAAAATGGGTACTTAGCTCTGTATGGAGGGTATAATGATAATGAGAGTTCATCATCATATAAAATGCCTCTCACTGAGTGACTCTTCTCACCGCTTTGCCACAGTCTTGACAGTGTCGGTACCAGCTAATGAAAGCTTAAAAAATATCTCTGAATATTATCTTTGAGGTGTTTTATCATATATGAAACTTTTAAAAGCCTGATACTTTCACATTAAATTTATGGTTATAATTCCTGGCATGAGTCCTCTTGTTCATTTTATGCCTTCAGCTCTTTAGCAGAAAACGTCCATGTGGAAAATGCTTTAAGATAATCTCTCCTTAGGGAGGTGTACAGTAATATAATACAGGATATAACAGAAGCTGCCCTCACGTGGAGCAATGAGACAAGGGCTGCGATAGAGAGAATTTGGCTAGATAATAATGCATTTGCAGTTATGGCTCAATTCAACCTTTCAAAAATATGCATGCTCAAATTGGTCATTTTGGACTGTAATATCAGGACCAGGTTTGCAAACATGATGTGGCCTGTGGCTTACTGTCCAACTGCCTGACATCCGCCCTTCATAAAACAGTCATCAGCATTAGCTGAATTGTGTAATTAAGTTTTTGTCCCTCCATTAGAGCAATATTTCATCACTAACAAATTATCCTCAACAACATTATCTTGATGTTAATGTCCATATGGCCTTCGTGATGACTGTACCACTCTCACTGGCAGGGGTTTAAAATGTTATTGCGCCTGTGGAGATTTCTCTTGATTAGGGAAAAGCAAATGATATGACACCATGATATCACTGAGGCTTGCCAGGTTTTTTTTTTTTTTTTATGCCTTTAAAGTCAGAGTTCAGTTTCTGTGGCTGTGTTCAGAGAGTATGACTTCATAGCAGCATGTGCTCTTCATAAACCATCATACCCAGGTGGGAGAAGCATGCTGTTTTAGACAAAAAGCGTCTGTAGGAGAGTAGAGCTCGATTCTACTGGTAATAACTTCTTCTTTTAGCCGACAGTCATGAAAGGCAGGGCTGACCTACATGCTGTAAGGAGGATTCTCGCTCTCTTGTTAGTGTGTTCTGGTGGGGAATTGAGGTCTTTTCTGTCAGGAGGTGATACGTTGGAGCTGCAGACTATCTCAGCAAAGCCTAAGGAAAAAAATAAGAGCGAGAGATAGAGTGCGATAGAGCAGGCTTCTGTGAGAGGGAGCCAAACAATATCCAGCTCATGGTTTTGTCTGTGCACATGTATGATTGTATTTGTACATGAATGTGTGTTTGTTCATCAGTGCTTGTGTTTGTGTGTGTGTGTGTGTGTGTACATGTGAGAGAGACAGTGGGGGGGTTGACTGACAGCTTGGTCTCCCACAACACTATGGAGCTCCATACGTCATTAATCGCTGTCAAAAATGAACATTCTGCTGTATCCTTTGAGGGCTAAAAGACCATCCTCAGGGGTTGGTCGCTAATATTTTTAAGCACTGGCCCCACGGGCCACCAAGCCCCTACGTCTGGTAGCCAAAGTATTTTTCTTTTTACAGAATCAGGGATGCAAACACGTTTAAAAAAGAGACAGCTTGTCGAAGTTGAAAAAATAACATGCGATAGCATAATACCATATAACCATGTGACCAGGGCTTTCCACAAGGATATGGAGTAGCCAGCCACTGGGGGAAAAATAACCAGCTAGTGGGTCCGTGGGCATGCCACGTGGGGCATTTTTGTCAGAAAAGCCCAAATGTTTCCATTATTCCATCATATACACTGATGCTTGATCATATATATTAATGCAGGAGGTAATTACATCAGATTTGATTTTTAAAATATGATTTGGGGCATCTAACATTAGTTTGAATAATGGCTAAATGACAACAAAATACAAAAGCATTCTAGGACATTAAACTGTAATATTGCAGTGTGAGGCTGATCACATTGCCTATATGTTCCTCATATGACACAGGCCTGTTACTTTGACAGCATTGCTTGTTTAAGTGTGTGTTTGCAATGCATATTGGAGATGGCTCTGCTGTAAAAAGTGCAATGTAAATAAAGATCATTCATTCATTAAGCCCATAAACGTCTGTGGGGGTCATCATGCTCGCATCGTTTTGAAATGGTGGCTAATGGTCGTAAAATGTAATACATAGCGAACTTGTTAATTAAAAGTATTTTGTTAGAATCCAAAATGAATATAATAAAATAGATAGACAGATTAGATTAGTCTGCAGTTTGACCAGCAGCAGCGCTTATGGAAAGCAGACTTTTCTCGCTGTATGGCCAACTCGATGAATGAGATCCGTTGAGTTTATTTTACAACTGGACATGTAACATAAGAGAAGCTGCTCTGATAATGTTTGCTAAAAAAACATAACATACATAACCTACAAATCCAAACCATATAAATTCAGCCAGAAACATTCAAACTTGCGGCTCAAAACGAGCCATACAGTGCAGGGAGAGATTAAACAAACGTATACGTTTCCTGGCAACAGGTCCCGACATTTGTTCTTCACATGAGTCACCCAAACTGACATGAGAAAAGCGTCATTCGCTGAGAAGCGAGGATCCATTTTCCCCCCACGTCTCTCTCTCTCTCTCTCTCTCTCGCTCACTTCCTCGCGCAGATAGAATCACAAAATGTTAAACTAAAAGGTGCAAAGGTTTTGGGATGTTTGTGGAAATGTGACGTTGCTTTGGTGAAGGCTAGCCGTATAAAGATAAAACTTGGAGGCCACCTTCCTGGACTATTTACACAAAGTAACTTTTCTTGTCCCCGGGCCATCGGGCCATGCTTAATGTTGAATCCTGCTGGCTTTTTTCCCATTGTAAGCCTATGTGTGTGTGTGTGTGTGTGTGCGTGTGTGTGTGTGGACAATACGCTCTGTGTAGGTGAGGATTCACTACCACTGAGGTTTCTGACCTGTGTGTTTGGTTCAGTGCCACAATGATGGATGACATGGTTATCAGAATCTCGCCTTCAGGATGGGGGCTGTCCTATCTTGCTGTCAAGGTCAATGGTTACTTGGCTTATAATAGAGTGGCAACCTAGTGACCTTAATGAAACACCCTATATTTCATTGAACATCCATCATATCAAATGTCAGATTCAGAAATGCAGCTGTCTTAGAACTGACCCATGAGGAACCCAACAACAGGACAAATGTATTGGAATGTTTGTGGCCAACATTAGCTGGATGTTGTGATGATTATTATATTTGTTTATTTATTCATAAATAATGCAGCCCTGTGTGTGCAGGTTTTATTCCATAAGTTTTGTGTGTGTATGTGTGTGCCAGTCAAACGGCAGCTTGGTTATGGCTTGATTGGGACTAATGTTGAGCCTGGGTATTAGCCTCTCCCATTAGTCCACGGGGAGTTGATAACAGATTGCAGACTTTAATACTGAAATAGCCTCATCAGAAATGAGTGTATACCTTAGCCTCAACGGAAAAGTCCACTTACTCCGTTACCACATTGTGGTCAGAGTAATCATTCCGAGATCAAAAGCAGCATCAAGACATTACCCTGCTTTTAGTTAAACACAGAGGAGCATAAAATTCAGTTTTTTTCCCTTAAGAAAATACGGCTGATATATTTGTGGTTACACAAAATACAACACCACCCTTAGCAGTTAACTAAAGGGTCTGGACTTGTAGTATTTTTGCCTTACTTTGCTTTTTTAACACCTCTGTGGGCTTGTTTTCACAGACCAAGCTCCCACAATTCTGCAAAGTTAGAATTTTCTAAGCTAACCTGCTGATGGCAATTTCAGTTGATTGCCTTCCGGAGGAGCTGTTACAGCTACTTTGAATCTCATGGGCGAGTAAGATTACTGTCCATAATTCAGCAGTTTCTATTGTTTTCACTTTCATGCCAGAGCAGGTGTTCCCACAGCAATCATACCCAGGTGCATTGTTTTATCACTGGCTTTGCGTTGCATTGCCAGAAAATTAAAAGATTATATAAAATACAAATCTTTAGGTCACCTTTCCTACACCTGTGCCATATCCCTCTAATTTTTGTACAGCAAAATATACATCATTACAACAGGCACCTAATAACACTGAAAATGTCTTTAAACTGTATTAGGTGTACACCAGGAATGTAGATATGAAGGATGTAGCAGAATTGTTTTTCCTCTCACCATGGCAGTATCACAGTGCACCCACGGATGTATAGTATTATAGGTAGTGAACAACAGACTGCTAGATGGCGCCCATTAATCTGAATGACAACTGCTCACTGAGCACATGAGCCCATACAGTTTTCTTGCTTCCTGGTTTGGTCTGCGTGGTGCAGCCACACTGCATATGTGCATCAGTGTTCCTCATCCCGCCTGCACCTGCTCAGAACAGGGGTCATCAACTTAATTTGTCCAAGAGCCAGGATTTTATATATATATATATTTTTTTTTATATATTAATTTATATTCTGCTGGCCAGATGGGAAACTTTGGCGGGCCGGATGTAGCCAACAGACAGGCAGTTGACGAACCCTGTTTTACTATGTAAAACATTTATGGTTTAAAAAGGTGAATACAAAGAGTAATAATTGACCTTGTTTGCAGTTTGAGGTATTACGGTTGGCCACTGGGGCAAATTGGCAGCAAGGCTGACTGGCTGCACCATCCAGCTCCCTTAATACAGCAATGAGTGCACCCCAGTGGTAATGCAGTTAACCACTATTTACACCCTGAAGTGCTTTTCTCTCCTTCTTTCTTTTTTTCTGCAAACCTATCCTCTGACAAACAACTAAGAAAAACAAAACAACACAATAAGTTAGTGGACAGCTTGAATCGTGAAGCCGTGGCGGGAAGTGTAATGTTTGGAAGAACAGCTCACTATAACGACAGCTCCAAATGGAGCAGATAAAAAGCTGAGTTTGCTACCATTAATGTGACTTAATTGTTCTAGAAAAATCTTGGGTGCTTGTTTGAGATGAGAGCAAAAAGCGGTAATGAGCTCAACCACACAGTAAGTGTGTGTGTTATGTGTAGTACTGCAGTACTGTGGTAACCTCCCAAACTCATGCACTTGCAGAAATCAGGGGTTCCTTCAGAGCTGTAATGCAATCAATGAGTATATCTTTGGAGATGAGCAGGCTATTTTAGGAATACGTGTATGGGGGCGGGATGCACTGTCTTGTTAAACTGGAAAGTGGAGCACTAAAATACCTTGCAAAGGCTAGACGTCTTACAGGATTGTTATCATATATGTTCTGCACCGTATCAACAATGTCAACGGTCAGTGCACCTCTAAAAATCGGTGCTGTGAAGGACTTGGCTCGTCCACAATGCAGCCAAACCCCAGGATGATGGAAGCAAAAAGCAACCAGAGCTCTGTTCAGCCATGCTATGCTAAGCTGTGTTTAAAAATAGATTCCATTAAGCCTTGATTTTCACAGTGTTGATATGATTTTCTTCCCAATGTATAGGGTGAGGGCTTGCAATAACTCTTGCTAAATATTTTCTCCAATCATACCATAAAAAGCAGGCTAGCAAGATTGCCTCCAGGCTCTTAAGACAAACTTGCTTCCAGATGTTTACAGTTAAATGAATAATGTGCAGTAGGCCGATTGTGTTTTAGCATTTATGTTGTATGTTATATTCATAAATGATGGAATAAATACATCCCGTCCATCTCAAGGTGTCCAAGCCTCCAATTAAGAACAAGGAAAGCGTTCTCTCCCATCAAATAGAAAGCATGTCAATAGAAAAACCCATTACATTTGCCTTTAGGCACGTTCCTATTTAACACTTTTCTCTTTAATGGGGTTATTCAGTAAACCTTGCGGCCATCTTCAACTAATTGCATGTTTCATAAACTGATAAGGAAAAATTACACAGGTTATAGGCTGCAGCCCATACATCTTATTTAGATTCCTGCACTTCCGTAACCATCCAATTTAGGAACTTTGCTGACTTTACTTCTTATCAGCCATTTTACCTTCAGTTGAAATTACACAATCTATAAACTGGGTGTGGGAGGGATAGATTTGGTGTATGCAAAACAAGAAACGCTGTGATCTCAGTCATATGCATGATGAAAAGGAATGAGTTTGAATCACAGAATCAGTTTAGTGTTGTGTTTTTTGTCAGTGTTTGATGAGGTGTGTTTGTATCTTGTGCAGAATCATCAGCCCATCCCCTCAAACCCTGCAGAATACAGTATTGTGTGTTTGTGCATGCTCATTTGCCATTGGCTGATTTGAATGTGTGCGATGTCGGTAATGAGCAGCCAGAGCTGGTGAAGCATAATAATGCCCAAGGAAAGGGATGAGATGGATTCTCTGCTGGGTGTTTCTCTTTTACCATTATTATCCTGGTTGCCAAGATGCTAAAGTCCTGGATGCTGCAGCAATTTACATGGGCTTAATGAACCTCTTCGCTTAGACATGCATTCTCCTGCTATTCCCTTTCACTCCTGGCACACGGGTGGAGAAGAATCAGGCCCAAATCCATCATTTAATAGGCTTTAGATAACAACATCGTGATGGTTAATATGTTTTTGTTCCAATCTGGTGCTGCTTTTGGAGCTGTGCTGTTGCCTCTGCACATGTTTCAATGACTTAATGCAATTGATTGGATGTGCTAAGCAAGAGGAGCAATTTTCTCCAGGATTTTTGATTGGTTTTGTCATTAAGGAGATTAAGGGGAAGAATAACAGTTGATCCGGACTCTGGTAGGTTATTAAATTAAACCAAATTGTGATGTGTGTGTGTTGCACATGGATGATTTTTGTGTTGTAATAAGTTGGAAGATTATTGTCATTAATGCTAAACTTATTGTATAATTTGGTTTCCTACTCACTGCCAGTAATTTCTTTCTCTCAATCCAGACAGTGGAGCTTGTATGGAGAACATTTCCAGACAATAAGACCAATTTCTTGTTCAACACAACAGTACCATTATTTAGCTCCAACTAATTATGCTTAACAGGGTCATTTGGTAACAGCAGAAGTCACAAAAATGACAATAGAGGTTTTGGGTAAAACTCGTGTCGTCATGCAAAATGCAATTATGTAATTTAGACTGAAAATGTATAACTTTGCTTCTCCTTAGATAAATATATATTTTTATGTTCGTCAGTTAATTGTCAACATTACCAATATGTCCCAAAATAATTGCTGCTTCGCACCAGTTACTTGCTCCAGACAGAATGCCAGACTCTACTGTTTTGTTTTGTCAGGGCAGCCAGAGAGCTCATGAGGGAGTCTGGATAGAGGAAGAGCCAGTGGAACCAATGGGAGAGCACTAACATAAGCAAACCAACATGCAAGTGCCTATCCACAAGTAGGTTTAAATCCTAACATTTAGACAGAAGCAGGGTATTAAGTTTGTTAAATATGATCGTCTGGTGTATTATGCTGCAGGAGTGTTTTGAAAAGTCTCTATGGACATCTTTTTTTCCCCCCACTATTAATGTATTACGTTTCTTTTGTGATGTGAACACAGATCAAAGTGAACCATCTTTCTGAGACAGAGAAGCCAGGTTTTATTTGTGTTTAGGGCATCTTGCCAACTTGAGAAGCTGTGAATATCTGAGTTTACCGCTAGAAATTTTGCCCTTAAAATTCTTGAAATCCCGTGAGATATATTAATATTATACATTTGCAAATGACCATATGGTACATACTGTACAACTGGGGCACATCATAGGTTGATTTGATGAGGACCAACCAAACAGAACATGCAGGAAAGCCGAAGTTAAGCTTGGTAACCCTCTAATCTCCGTTGTTGAGAGGCCTGAGTGATTTTATTGAAACAAGAGGAGGAACTAACCTGCAGATTCTTGTGACAAATAGTTGCTCACCACTGCTCTTTGAAGTTAATTTACTTGGCAAGTAAACAAGAAGAAAAACTTGATGAGAAAGCAGGAACTTTAAAACTGTCCTCTGTCCATCATTTAACTCAAATTGTTTGGTCCAGCTTACCTTGCACGCACGGGCCACAGCTTTGGATTGTTTGACTGCCTCTTTAAAACTGTATACCAGTGTTGACACTCCTGGAGGAATTGGATTGTTTTTCACCCTGCTGACCACCACTTCAGTGAGTTAAGTGCAACAGGCTCTGAGCCTAGGTGGAGTGAGCTAAATAAGTGCCTCTCCAGCCCATGTTGTGCCCCCTGTTGGCTGTCATCAGGAAGTAATGTTTAGACTCTAGGTTTGCTGACTCCTTTCTGACTTATTACGTTCACTGTGTCCTTAAGTCAACCGAGCTAGAACCCACACACACTCTAGTGGACTATTGATATCCTTAATTGCTGTAATAGTATTTTCCTCTTACTGATGAGTTCCTATGGAGACCTTACAGTGATTAAGGCAATCTCGGAATGGAGTATTTGCTCTATCAATAAAATTACTTACTCAAATCACTGTTATGAATCAGAGACCCTGTTTGTGGGACGAACCCTAAGCTGAGCATAATCCTTGCCAAATGGACTGGCGATTAGCTTAACTAAGGGCTTTTTGGTCCCTGCCAACACACAGGCTCTGCATTTTAAGCGGAGGAGCTTTCATTGAATTTCTGTATTCATCCAACCTTCTGCCGCCTCCTCCCATATAAACAGGCTAACGTGAATGCGTATACATACACTAAGAAAAATATGAATGCTGAAAATTTCAGTATTCACAAAGTGCTTCTGAATAATATATAGGGAAAATCGACACACGTACAACATTATTCTTGCTTAGCATTAAGATATCGGCTGAATTCTGTCATGATAATCAAAGTACACACTTGCGCTAATAGGCTTGAGGCATTCCCTCAAACACCTCACGTCTATGCTCCACTGCTCTGATATTACAGTAGTAGGGGTTTGCGGACGAAGTGCTTCCTAATGCTTCATAGTGAAAGCAGGATGCTGAAACTGGTCATGCTGTACGACCCAGTTCTTTCACCCACGCTCCAAACTAGGAGAGAAAACTGCGCTTGTACTGCACGTATGCGTGTAACATCATGAGACAGATAGAAAAAGGCTGTCCCTAAAGCAAGCTAGTAAGCACAAATAGGGCATGCAAAATATGACTATGCCCAAAGGGGCCTCTCCTTTGCTCAATGTATTTATTCCAATATTTGCAGATGACTGAAAGCAGTTAAGTGCTGTGGCAATTGCTTATTTCCCTTTGTCAGGATGATGAATGTGGTTGCACCTATCGCACTGTGCAGGGGTTCCAATGTCCTCTGACAATGAAGGATTGTCCATTTGTGCCATGGACAGAGCACATCAAAAAGGGTGGATAAAGCCCTGCAGGAGAGCAACAACAGACACTCCCTTGTTACTGTCATTTTTTGCGACAGAGAGATTTTAAAGCGTGGCATTTACCACGTCACGTGCATACTTTGAAGACCTGACATCACCTTGCATTTGCCTCGATAGTCAAACAAATATCTCTTATCTATCAATGTTCAGTTAATATGAGCCATGTCAACAGGATGTACTGAAATACTGATGTCAGTACACACAATACAATATAACCAACTTTTTGGGTGCAAGACCTAGTCACAATTTATCTAATTTTACAGCCATAATGGAGCACTTTCACTAATGTCTGATTATATGAACATTTTTACATTATAACCTCATGAGGCCCTAAAATCAAGTTCAATATGTTATCAATACAGCATTGCCATACTTTCTTTTTCATCACTGCAAAAAAGGTATTTCCTTCCTTTCCTGTAGACATCCGGACTCTTAAATATTTTACACTGTTAGTTAAGCCTTTTGCCATTGGTTGGCTGTTTGGCCTTCAAATGATGGCAAATGTTGTTGTTTGCCTGAGTGTTAACATGGCTTAGACACTGTTTCACCTCAGCTGTTATTTCCTGTAAAGATGCCAGAGCTGGCTTGGTGACTGCACCACCGCCTGTATGCGTTCCCATTGATTTGCTTTCTAGAAAACTGCACACACACTATTATCCACTATGATGTAAGTAGTCAAGCAAGTCAATGGAATTCCATACAGACACCTGTGGATGATCACTCCAGATTTTCTTGGATTTCTATAGTTGATCTTTGTTGATAATAAAAAGATGCTTTGAGAACAAGGTAGAAAAAGCTAACTTTTAAATCCTTTTTTAAAGGTGGAAGAGTTGTTAATGAAAGGGATAAAGGACGATTGAGACATATCTGTTCTGGCCTCAACAAAACATTTTTTTAGGCACATTCCTCTGATATCTCACCTGAATTGCGCATTTCTTCCATTGCGATCGATGCAGTTCAGCAGTGAACACGGACAATGGAGGAAGCATGAATGTCAGAAGTGTGGAGAGAAGAATTTGTGGCGCAGTTCAAGCTCTGCCCATTTTCATACCTTTGCACTAAAAATCAATTAAAGCAGATACTACTAAACCCCCAATTTATTTATTACGTATACTTTCTATACTTTTCTATTTCTAATAATGTGTTGCTCATAATATCTTAGGTTTTGAAGTAAAATAATTGTCAGCTAAGAAGACTCAGCATGCCCCTCCCGCCCACCCCCAGCAGTAATTTGCAGTGACATTTAAAAACGCCGCAAGCATCGCCTTCCGTTTCATCTCAAGAGTCCTCACACAGTCTAGACGGTACACAAACACGTTTGTTTGGGGTTTGTCTGATTTAACTTGGGGTTTAAGCTCTGTTATTGACCACTGTAAATTCATCTGTAAACCCGAGCAGTCCCAGGCAAACAGGCGGTGAGTGACTCTACCCCACATCCAGCCTTGACCCCTCTGACTCCACTTCCCTTGCACTTTCTGGCGCACTGCCAAGCCCGAACTGTCACTTGGGCGGTGAGTGGTGTGGGTAAACTGTTCAGCAGCGGAATACGCTACCAGGCACATACTGATGAAAGGAATCACCTCACACACACACACACTTCAAAGCATAACAAACGAGGTAGAGGAGCCGACCGGAATGAGGATTAGCCATTTGTGACATTAATCAGAGATCCAAAAAGAAAAAAAGGATTTACAAAATATTTCTTGCTTTTTTCGTTACTATGTTAGTTTTCTTACAGTTAACCTAGTGCACAACTTGTTCTCCCTTCAAAATATCGAACCCTTGAAAGCCACATGCTGAACCACTTTTTGTGCTATGAAGTACAGTACATAATGTATAACTGATGTGAAACTCTTTAGCTGTCATCATAGATTGAAGACTATATATGGTATATGGTATATATACACATATATATATGTATGTATATATGTGTGTGTGTGCATGTATGTATGTGTCTGACATACAGTAAATGTACAAGCTAGAGAGAGAAGACTGAGAAAGGAGAGAGAGAAAGGTTGACAGAGAGATGGGGATTAGGAAGACCTGGGCACAGATGGCTGTGGGAGGCAGATGTCCCTGCTGAGCTGTTCAGGGTAGTCCCTGCCAGCTCAGAAACGGTAGCAGAAGTACGCAGAGCAAATAGGCTACCTCAGAACGGGTGGCTAGATTTGGGAAAGCAGATGCTAAAAAATGCGCTCCATGCTCGGAAATGTCACTAGAACCACTACAGCGCTGGAAACGGCACCCCTCCGAAGAATTGTGTGAAAGCTGTTATTCCACCACAACATTCGCAAAACTAAACATTTTGGATGCAATCGCCTTGACTGAATTTTTTTGTTTGTCTTTCGAGCAATTTCAAATTTCTGTCAGAGAAAAAAAAACAGCACTTGTGTCTTTTGAAGTATTGGGTTTTCTCTGAAGGTCTGGCTTTATAAGCTGGGCACCTAATACTGGTTGATGATACAGTGGCACAATAATGAAACATTTTGTTAGTTGCGGCAGAGCACTGAAGACGTGCATGTGGACAGCTGGTCTGTATCAGCGCTCTTTTTATAATCAGCAATCAGTCATGTTCAGTCAACACAACGAGGCGGCCTTTATAATCTGACAAGCTAGTTAAGCTACAGTTTGGTGGTTATGTGGTCTACTCCTTCTGGTTATACATTACTGGTTATTGTGATTGATTATTTCCCCCTTCAGATGTTTTCAGCCATACTTGGTGATGGCATCTCTTGCCTTATGCTTTCCGTTGGCTCCTGTTCTGTATAGACCTTGTTTGGACAGGGGTCAGTGGCACACTACCAAATAAAAGTTTATGACTGATATATCATCTGTTGTCTTCATGTTAGTGGAATCACAATTATATTTTCGGGGGTATTTTTTTACGTTTTATGGACCAAACTATGTATTGATTCATCGAGAAAATAATCAGCAGATAATTGCTAACAAAAATAATTGTTACTTGGAGTCCTAGCTGAATGGCCCCAGTCAACTAGCAGAGAAAACCCTTAATAAGTTATGTGATGTACTGTTTTCTGTCCACACATTATACCATATTTTAAATGAAGCATAATTAAAAGGCACCCAAGCCCCCAGGCAGTATTATAGCGCCCTGAACTCCACGTGTGCTTGTTTAGGGGTTGTCAACTACCCACTGCTTGCCTCAGTTTGATCTCTGGGTCTTTAATACACAGCAGAAATGCAGTTATCTGCCTTATTTATATTCTCCTCTCCTTCCCAGCTATTGCATATAATCTCCCCTCCCTTATTTCCATAGGGGAGGAATTACACAGACATGTATTCATGGTGAATGTCAAATGTCAGTCAGTCATTACATAGCTCACAATTGGTGCATTAATAAGAAACTGCAAAAATGTGCAGTCTTACTGTTCTTTGGTGGACAGCAGGCGGCTTTCAAGGATGACAAATGCTCCTCTTCGTGCAAGTATTTGCTAAATTGTCAGTCTCTCTTCATACGAGAACCACAGGAAGTTGGAGGTAGTGTTGTAGTTTGATTTGGGAAATACATTGTTGGTGGTTTCTTCATCCACATGTAATTACAGTCAACTCACAGGTACCTAAGGGGACAAACTACTGTGCTTTTTACTTAGCTATTCTATAGCCCTTTCTCATATTAGTGATACATCCTGGCTATACACACAGAGCACTTCACCAGGAGATTAAAGCTGTTTTTAAAAGCTGTGTTAAACGTAAAGTGCACAGTGGATCACATCATTCATCTCACACTCACCTCGGAGCTGAGATGCTCTAGATACTATACTTCTTGAGTAAGTAAAATGATGTTTTTAGTGCCTTTCTGAAATTAAAAAGGCTTTGTACAATGAATTGTAATGTATTGTCCATAGAGGCAAATTGTGCCTGCTTTGCAATGCGGGAAGCCAGGAGCAAACTGAGATGACTGAAGTGATTTAAAATGTGTCTTCTGCCTTGCAGCATGCTTCAGTTTCGTGAAAGAAATGTAGACTCATTCATCTTCTAAGTGTTTAGCACTGTGAGTCATTGCTACTGGAAGTTCAAATGACAACTGTTTACCAGTAAATCTGTTCAGTTGGTGTGCTCCTGGCCTTTGTTTGGAGATTTTTTAAGACGACTGAATGTAAGAAATAAATGCCGGAGTACACTGTAATCCTAATCGCTATATGGTTATCTTTATGTAGTGGTTGTGATTCACTGGTTCTGACTTTTTGGTCCACTAGAGTCTTAGTGCTATCTGACAGTAATATTGAATAACTGTAGAGTTTGCCTTAGGAAATAGAATCCCAGACAATATACTATTTGTTTAACAGATAATGACGCAGTAGACTGCTTAAATGTTTGAGCATGCTTTGTCTAGCTGGGTTTTGAATGTGACATTTAACAGTATGTGCGTGTGCACTGGACTCAGCTTTGATGTGAATATATTTCGCAGACCTCATTCACATATTTATGAAGAGGAATTGTCTCGGGTGGAAAAATGCTCACCCATTATGCCCCAGCAAAGGGTACTCTTTATCCTCTCAGAATTCCAGCTCTCAACTTTTATTCAACCACTAATTTGTAAGCCCCATTCATTTCTATTCACTCAAAGTTGAATTCATTCCTTCAATGTCAATTCTTCAAAAAAAGAATCAATAATGTGAATTAATCCAGAGATTACTCGAGTAGAGCTTTGAGCGATTTTCTGTACACAAATGAGTTGTAGTGGAAAGACCGATGTTGACTTGTGCTCAAACTTAAATAAATAGCTTGTGAAATCTTGCACATGTGAGGGGCAGAAACAATGGGTAAAGAGGAGCTACAGTACAACCATAGCCTTACAACTATGACTTTTTCCTACATACTGTGGACGGCTTTGACTCAGCTGCTTTCACGCATGTGAAACAAGACAAAACCATTCAACCAAAGCCATTCAAGCATGGTTCACTTCATTTCTATGCAGTGGCGGGGAGGAGGGCAGGTGCACCTTAAGGGGACCAAAAGCTAGAGGGGACAAGGCTATGCTGTACAGGGTTTGTTGTAATGATTGCTGTGGTAACAACAGAGTGAGGGCATTGATTTTATATGTCGTTAGGCCTCTGACAAACTCTGGTTCCCTGAGTCAAAGGCTCCATCACAGTGTTAGTTCAGACAAAAATGAAACTGTGATGAAAAAAAAAAGAAAAGAATTCAGAAAAGATCAACTTCAAAGTCTCCACACTTTGACGTGAGATTTTGGAGTTTCTAATCGCTATGAGACAGTTTTTATACTCTTCTCTGTGTCTGTGATGTTAGGTGTTGGTTTCAGCATTGGGTCTGCGTGGATTATAGCTAGAAGGCTTCAGATGTGTCCCACCGGCCACAGTCGACAGGATTATTTTAGGGATTAAGAGCCTGGTGCTCTGTACCTTGGTTGCACAGCACTACAGTATGTCCTCATTCTCCCTTTTGCTCTGCAACAACTCAACACCCCACCCTTAAAAACACAGCAACCAGACACAAACCTGCACCTATGCTCAAGGGTCAAGGACACACTACCACTACACAAAAATATATTATGGATGGATTGGACTCATAAATATTAGAATCGTACATGTTTTCATTTTATGTAGATACATTGTACATTTCTTACATTTTTTAGCAACAATATGTAGTGCTTATTTTCTCAAGTAATTGACCAATCATTTGTCAGAAAATAGTGCAGAATAGTCACAATTTCCCAGAATTCAAGTGGACTACTTTTAACCTTGTTTAACCCATCTTTTACCAACATTACATTTACTGTCATTAACGGAAGCAGCAAATCCTCACAATTAAGAAGCGGAAACTTGACAAAATGTGTTGTTGCCAGTTCATTTTCTGACTAATTGACTAATTGAATAATTAACTAATCGTCTGTGAAAACATACACTGAGTATCCGTTTTTATTTTCTATTCAAATATACACAATACACAGTTAAGTGGGACAAGGACAGTAACTTTTTCTTGTTACAAAATGTGCTATTTTAATCGTGCACGCCTAACGACAATCGCGCAGACTGTGTGGACGTCTCCAAGCACACCTGCCACTTTGGTTCATGTAGGTGCAGCAGCGCAAAGTGCAAAAGGTCTGGGTAAAGGTGAATACAAACTGGAGGGTGCGATGATTGATAAATACCCTCTTAGCCAGTCACATCACAGTTCATATCGCTCTGAAACAGCTGTGCCAATCACAGTGATGCATGACGACAGTCGCTCAACAAATTAAGAATCGGCTTCTCCGGGAATTCATGTTGTCTGAGCGGCACGACGTGAACACACAACACCACAAATGTGTAGCCAGAGGCAGATGGTTTGGGGGTTTTAACAGTTAATTAGTATAATGACGGTATAAATAAACAATAAAACATGGTTTGTATGAGCACATCAGTGAAACGCTATTTTAGTCATAATTATACTGTATTACACATTGCAAATGGTTACACCATATCTTAAAATGCGTCACAGCAGTAAATAAAACATGAGCTGCTGGCTTTTTGTTTTAAGTTGCCACTGAAATCATTCCAGTATTTTCCATGTTAATATCTGGTGATATCTTGGTTGATTCATAGATTGACTGAAATAAATCTGCAACTTTTTTAAAGCAGAAAACAAAAACAAAAAAACAAATCACAGGTTACAGCTTCTTAAGTACGAAGACATGCTTTTGTTGTCTCATATGGCAGCAAACTGATTACTTTTGGTTTCTGGACTGTTGGTCAAAACAAGCAATTTGAGTATGTCAAATATTCACTTAATTAAAGAGAAAGGTATGCTTCAATTAACACCATTTACCATCAACACTGAGTGGACAGCCACATGACAGGCAGTGAATTTTCCCTTTAAGACAGTAATTTAGTAATATGAAAATATATGATATTAATGAGTAATGAAAATATATTAATTGCAGCCCAAAATATTAACTTTTAAACATGTAATACCCTCCCTTATTTCCAACCTTCCCATCATTCTTTAATTACAGCAAAAGTAGCTTTGCAATCTAAAAAAAGACTTGACAGCAGAAACGACCTCGGATTTTCTCACGCCTCTCACACCTAGCCTCCTTTCACTTGTGCTTCAGCATCCAGTCAGTGTGAAATGCATTTTCTCATTTGAGGACTCATTGGACAGTTGAGCTCTGTCGAGGGTAGTGAGTCGTTGTAGAGTGTACAGTGCAGCTACAGTTATCACAGCATCTCTCTCATTATGTGTGAAACGGCTAAAGTGGAATGAAACATCTGCCCCAGACTTCATACATTTTTATGGCTGTATCACACTCCCTCATTATACTCTTCAAAACACTTATTTCATTCAAGCTGGATAAGTGGGTGCCGCTATTAACAGAAACGCAAAAGCATTGTCTTTAAGCAGATGTTCCACTGCAGTGATACTGTGCACCACTAATTTTCTGACTTGCTCCAGTTTAACGCGGACTGGCAAGTGACACATTCCAGGTGGTCTTCTCAGTGTCTGAAGCTTGATTTATACTTCAGTGATTAAGTGTCATTCAACATGCCGCAGGACAGAAATGATACAGGGCTGTTTTGATAGATTTGAGTGTCAAATGTTGATTTTCTTTTGAATGATCACAGATGTGATCTTAAGTGTCAGACTAGCTGTGTGTTTTTCCCACAACCACCTTGTTCTCCTCCTCTCCTTAACAAAATGAAATATTTTCTCTCCTTCGACTTAAGTTTTACACTTATTGTGAGTCACTATTTCTTTTGCAGAAAACTTAGCTGGGTTTGCACGCTATTTCTGTACCATGAATACAACCCATGATGTGAGAAAGTTCTGTCAACTGAAACTTTGTACTAAAGAATAAATTGGCCTTTGGTATGCTTAACATGCTAATAAAATGTAGCTATAATCTGATGTTAAAGCGGCACTGATTGATAATTTTATATTAACAATGGATCAAATGTGTGCGTGTAGTGTAATGATATTATCTCACAACCTCTCAGTACTATGGAGCGTTTTAACGTATTTCAGCTCATTGTTTTGGTTTTATGGCCTGCAACTTTATTGCTTCAGTTCAGTGTCACTACTCTATCAACCCTTTTAGCACAAATTTGCCTCTATGTCTGCTGGATGTGTAAATAGACTCGAAGATAGTAAAAAAGATAATCGTTTTGTTTAAATACATTTGTAAAAATGCAAACAAAACGTATTCAACATTTCACTTAGAAAAAAAGCATATACTAAGAAAAACATAAACTAATACATTTAATCTACGGTATTTATTGGAGAAGACAGGTAGAGGTGTAAGGCTGACGTTGAGCTTTTTCCCTTTTAATTTGAGTCAGGAAAAACGTAGAGAATAGTGAGCTTACATGGGCTCTGCATGGCTTAAAGTTTAAACGTCCTGTGTGTTTATTATGTAACTGTTACATAACAACAAATCTCAGACTACAGAGGGACTCATCCAGAAGTCTATTCATTTCTTCTGCCAAATGTAGTGAAAATCCTGCTGAATGTGACCTACTAGACTGTGAAACACTTGAATATGTTTGCAAGACGAGATCTGTTGAGAAAAATATTTTCAGTTGAGAAATCTAGAAAACGATTTTATGAAGCAAATAAGAATCTGGGTCAGATTGATGCCCTGGTGTTAATTATGGCATCCTATCAAAGAGCCTGAATAAGTTTGGCTAAACGGATTACAATCTGCTTCTTTTACAAGCTGCCATACTATAATTAATGGTTTGTCATCATTCTCCATTCATATTCAACACCAACGAACCCCTCTCTTTTTGAACATTGTACATAATCACTGGGATTTGAAGTTATTTGTACCTGAAAACGCAAAATAAATGCCTGTAATGAGCCTGGTTCTCCTGCAGTCAGTTGTCAGAAGCACGGATACATTCAGTATCAATTATAGCATGTTTTAGGTGTCAAAACTGCTTTAGAGAGGATGCTCTGAGGTCTGTGGAATAATTACCTGAGCTTTGTATAAACCATGGGAAGTCTGTCTCCTGGTGGGCTCCTAGAGAAAAGGGGCTTGGTGAAAGCTGAGCCCACCTTAGGCGTTAGTAGTTTTGTGCTGATTGAGGGGATGAACAAGGAAAATGTGGCGGACTACAAAACCAGCTGATAACATGTTTCCAGTTAATAGTCAAAGTTTGGCACATGATGTAGCATGTTGGTTTTTTGGGGGTATATTGCGAGATTACTTTGGACAGAACATGTCAAAGCATGAAATGAAAGAACTTTTGTTCTCAAAAGAAAAAAAAAATCTAGACAAGGCAAACCTAATAAAGCCAACTGCTTAAAATATCTTTAAAAAAACAAAGGATTGTTATCACTAAAATCCTTGCTTTTCACTGGCATATTTTCTGCCATATGTTTATCCGTGAAGATGACAAGCAAGACGTAAACAGTCCAGCCTAATTATCTTAATGATGACACACATCTGCATCTAGTAAAAACAAGCAGGAAGATAAATAATTTAAAGTGAAATAAAAGTTAGTTTGTAATAATCTGCACAATTGAGTGTTTGGTGATTGCAGACATATCGAGTTGACAGAACTGATTTCAGGGAGTTTGTTGATGTTACAGATATATTTAGGCCACTGCCAATTACCACTACAATGCTATTGTACATATATGCATGTATTATAGAAATGTAAAAAATTTATATAAATGTATCCGTTTGTTTTATCACTGGTTTGCACTCTTTATACACTCCATGAAACTGCTTGATATCAGGCAGCCAAAATGGCTTGGCCCTAACAGCAGCCTAAATCTGTGACCCTTGGATTGTCAAACTCAAGCAAGACTTGTGATAAGTGCCCATGTAGTCCTATTTAAGACGGCAGCAACTAAGGAAGAAAACAGCCAAAGTAAACAACAACACCTGAGACAAAGTGCTAATGTAAAAACGGCCTGTTTTGACACACGGCTTTGTGAGGACGTGTATAGATACAGGCATCTGTACTCTGCATCCTAAGTGTGCTATTACAGAGACGGTGAGAATAAGAATAACAAGAGTAATTTCTGGAGGGAGAGTGCAAAGACACTCAACAGTGATAAGCAATCTGCAAAAACGCTGAAAGAACATCAAGGAGCAGTTCATCAAGATGTAGAAAAATGTCAAGAGTCCAGCACCTGAAGTGTCCTCCAGCCATACTTCTGGCACTGCAGCTTTGTTAAAGTGATACTTCATCCCCAATTTATCCTTGAAAGGTGGCGGTTAAAAGTTTGTAGTTTCCTTCTTCACAGACAGCAGCAGCTGCAATCAGCAGTTTGTATACCAATAGTATAGCTAAACTGTGAGTGTTTTGAACAAACTGATCATAGGGATGCATTGCAGATCAGCAGGTCATGCTGAGTGGTTTGAGACCTTTTGATAATTTTTCAAACCGTACAAACCTGTCACCATTGAAGTACATTGTAACTGACATGAACATTTCTAAAAGCCACCTTTCAAGCCTACATTGAGTGCATATTTGATTCTGAAAACAACAATCTTGGGTGAGAAAGCACAGAAATCAACAGCAACTACACTGGAGAAAACATTTTTATGGTTACCCTGTTTCACAAGGATGTAATGATGAAAGCCCAGCAAGTTGTTGACAAGCTGTTCACATCAGTGGTGGTGGGCTAGAAACAGGTGCATTGTGCATTAATGTTTAGGCCTTAAGCCGGCACTCTCAGCGGTCCCACAAAAATGTGTTAAATTATTAGTCACCGAAGGCCTGTGATCATGGAGGTAGGTAGCAACCCCGGCTACACTTTAAAGCTGTTTTACTCAAAGGCAGAAAATGCATGTAAAATTTGCTTTATTTATCTAATATTCATGTTTTTTCATCACAATCCAGAGAGCTGCAGATGCACTTGAAGCCCATAGATTTACAATTTTCTGAAAATAATTGATAAATAATCTGCACCCTTAAATCCTTTTAATGTCAAGTGCATTCCTGTTTTGTTCACAAGATAACAGAGGAGTGAACCTTGCCTTAGGGCTCCTTCAGTAAGTCTTGCCTAAGGGCCAGGAACACCACGACTTTCCAAAGGACCTGGACTTCTCTCTTGTGTTGTTTTTATTAATCTCCGTTCTCCATTGTTTGCCCCTTATTTGTCACAATACCTCTAGGGCAGTGGCTTCTTTAAGGAGAGACCAGCCTGGACTAGACCATTGTCCTCTACCAGCTTTTCTGACAGACACTTTGTTGGCATGGAGGGTAAAGAGCTTTGTGGTTAGTGCCAAACTGATTTCCTCGGTGGCTTTACTACTGGTGCTGGCAGTCTCTGTGGCATGTTGACAACAGCTAAAGAGCCAAACTTGATTGCCTCTTTTCCTACTCATTATTGCCGTATTTGTCACAGAATATGACACGATTTCGCAAGTCCAGACAGCGCTGGAATGATAACTAAAACATCTGCCTTCCTGCAATGATGACCCCAGCCTCATCATGTTGTACAACTCACTGACCCTTTGTCTCTGTACAATTAGCTCTCAAAGGTAAATGATGTTGCCTCTGTAATGGTCACACAGGAATCAGAGTATGCTCCTAGAATACAGCCTATTCAGAGCCAGGGAGGTTTCGTTCTTTGTGTCTGGATGTGAGGCCTATACTTTGTTCACCAAATGTTTGGTTTTCCATTGATTATCACATTGTGCCGATACAGCCAAGACTTGTAATTGTGAAGGAGAAAATGTTATTACAGTCTACTGGATCATATTCTGTATTTCATTTCTTGGTACCTTTAGTCTGACGAATTCTGCCTTTTGTGCCATTTTTCTGTCCACCCTGTATACTGTATACGTCATCTGAGTGGCCACTGCATTCCACACCTTGTCTTGTGAGTTTCTGATCAAAGGTCTTCATATTCATTTAAAATGTAACACCAAAGCTTCTTTACAATATACATTGCAGTGAAACTCCAATGTTAAAAAGTTTTTATATAAATCCTAAACATTGTGAAGCCATAAATATAGGTACACATACCATTAACCAGCTGCTTGAATATAAATAGCTACTGTAAGTATGCTAAACCAGGCCTTTGACGTGTCAGTAAAAAGAATGACGTGTGCTTTAACCAAATCAGAAGGTTACTCATTACTCATGGCCCTGGCTATTTTAGTCAAATCAAGTCAGGTTGAGTTGTCTTTTATGCCTCACTTTTCTGCAACATTACCCATTCATGCCTACAACTATAATGTGATACTTCCTTTGGTCCATATGTTCTCTGGTCTTAGGGAAACATTTTCTGAATGTCTGTTTATATACATTCAACCTCAGAACCTCTTAGAGACACGATCCTGCGCTTACAGCTAAAGTCACCTGCTACAGAGGGAGCGATAACGGCAACGTCTCAAATCGATAAAATAGTTTTCAGTCAGCAGACAAGATGACTTCAATTCTACTTTATTCACAAGAGGCAATTATCCTGATCTAACTAAAATGTGTCTTGCCACTGTAGGTGCTACCTATTGGATGGGATCTCTAAAGGAGCCTGGCTGAACCGCTCGAGCATCATATTCGCAGGAAACGACAAGTGGTCTGTGGACCCACGTGTATCCATTGTGTCCAGCGTCGGAGACAAACATGAGTACAGTCTTCAGATACAGAAAGTGGATGTAACTGACGATGGCCAGTACACGTGCTCCATTCAGAGTGAGCGCAACCCACGGCCAAAGCTCCTCAACCTAATCGTAAAAGGTGCGTACAGTTAGTCCTTGTTGTTCTGTTGTTCTGCTGTTCTGTACCGGACATGGCACATTTTCTTTGTATGTGTGTATATATGAAGCAGTTTTAAATAATACTCATTTCCATGAATAGTTACTGATGGATTTCAGTCGCCTGCAGCTGTGTGTAGCATGCTCTCCAATACTTGATATATGTGGTGTGATATTTTGAAGCATAATTGCTTTGTACTTTTATTTTTGATTTCTGTCCTCCTCTGCAATCTTTTAATCTAACATGACTTGTTTGATACCTATTACACGGATCAATTAGCCAACGTAATTTCCATAGCGAATCCGACAGTATTCCTGTGTTGTCCATGCACCTAATGGTCAGGTGTACAGGTGCATCTGGTGCCATCTGTGCCGCAAAAATGGCTGACATTCTCTTATCCTCGGACTAAGAACAATGTGCTTGAGACATTCTGCTTTGTGTAAAATAATAGAGAGATTTCTTCTGTGGAGGCAGTCTGACATTGTAGAGTACATTTTGTGCCCGTAGGCTATGCAACACAAAAAACAAGCTTATTGGTTAAAATGACTGGAGGCAGAATATGTAGCTTTAATCAAGCCTTCCTGGGTTTTGCCACATCAGGTAACAAAATAAGATAGTGTTCTTAAGACTACTGGATTAATTTTGTCTAGTTATTCATATGCTGCATATGCCATTGCATTGGTTAACAGGTGTTAAAGCTTACGTTTTAGCCTTCAACATAATAAAAGTGCCGTTGAGTGCTACAAAGGCTGTTCAAATTGGTCTTCATCCAGGCTGAGCAAGGTCAATAGGTCTATTTGTGTTTTATGGGCCATTAAGAAGACTGTTGTGGGCAGAGAGCTAATTGATGACAGTATCCTAATTGTTACTTGTTGGGCTAATAGGGTGGTGGCTGAGTTTGTATGCTGATACTTCAGACTGAGGATTAACAACAAGATTGGCAACAAGAAAATCCCCATTGAAAACCAATCTTCCAAATGCCATGTTTTATTTCTTTAATAGGCTGATGCGAAGATTTACAGCATGGGTAGTGCACTTGGCTCCGCATATGTTTAGGTTGGAATATTAATGTGGATGTGATGTTATTAGACAACCTGTCAAATGAAAACACACTTTTTTTTACCATCTGTTTTTCATTTCAGTATTTATTTCACAACATAGTGTGATGGCCTGCATTCCTTGCCCACTGTTAATGCCCTTGTTGTATCCCAGAGAGGGAATCAGATGTAGAAGTGCATACCAAATTATTCTTATTCTGTTTTTAAGCCACGGTTAGGGTTTATTTAAAAGGAACATAATGTTGGAATATGCATACTTCCACACAGGCAGCGCAGTATTAATAGGAGAGTAAAGGGTCAGACACACTGTTTTTAGAAATGTGAGCTGTGATATGTGAAGCATGCAAGTGGAAACGGCTCCCCAGCTGGCATTGCTGTTATGACATATGGAGTGAGCTTAGGAAAACTATTTTAGTGTTGTGATCATACCTGCAGTTTGTTTTGTGTGGTCTAAACCATAATTGAAAGTATCTGTTTTGTCTTTATCCACACTGCCCTGACACAGAAGCAATAGAGTTTGTAACAAAAAAAAAAGAAATTAAGAAATAAAAAAGTCACATCAATTCAAAAACAGCCTGGACAGTGTTTTGCTAAATTGTCATCCAGTGGGGTTGCAGATGTAACTGGAAAAACAGAATAATCAAAACAAATCAATGATTTACCTTCTCAGGTGTACTTGTTGTACTTGTTAAGAACACATCAACAAATAGCAATGAGCAGTGTGCTCTCAGCTCATTTTGGTATTGTAATGCCTTTTGAATTATTGTTGTTGTTTATGTGGCTGTGTATTAAACTGGTAGGCACATGGCTGCTGACAAGAGTTCAACTCACCTCACTTCCCTTGGTAATGGTTAACAAGCATATCCCATTATCAGAGGGTCATAGAATTAAAACCTTCTGTAATTTGGAAGCATCCTTGATTAAGACACTGAAAGTCTCCTGGCTCACTTATTGCTTGTTGCTGTAGATACACATTAGCTCAATGCTGAAAATATGCAATGCAGTGCAATGCGATGCTCTATCAGCACTTGTCAACTTGTCAGAGCAACACGGTGCTTTGCAGTTACAGCGACTGTCCCATAGCTGAAAGGTCACAGGGACAATCTCTGCCACTGCCAAAGTGTCCATCAAGTGCTTCATGTCTTGTTAAAGTTCCCTCAAGAAAGCAAATGCTTTTGCACTGCACTTTTTTGCACTGCACTTTTTTTTTCTTCTCATAAATGGTCAAGTTGCTCTCTTAAAACCCACCCAGCCAACTGATCCGTCCAATCAGTATTAGGCTCAATACTGACTTTATTCAGTGGATCGGGTATCTGCCGGATGTGACTGATCCATAGTAAATATTTAAATATCTAATTTGCTGCAGGGAGCTAATTTTGATGTGTTAAATTGCTGCTGCTCCTCATCACATCCTGCATGAGCTTTACAATAAATACATTTTAATGTGAAGGCACTAGTAGGCCTTTACTGTGAAGCCGTAACTGTTGAAAGTAACTTGAGATTTTATCACAAAGAGCCATAAAAGAGAACATCTGGTAAAAAAAGAAAAAACACAGAGCACTACAGATACCCTGAGTTTAGGGATCAGGGGAGAACAAACCATATCAGTGTTTCCCCAGAGTTCAGGGTTGTGTATTTATCAGGAAACGCCTGACGATTAAAGATTAAAATAAGGTCTAACTGCAAAACTCCTAGGATGGATTATTCCACAGTATTGGCTCTATAAAGCTCCTTCCATGTCCACTTGTTTGTTTACTGTAACTTATTTTGCTCCAGCTGTCAAAATTGCCCCATTGTCCATTGTTCCTGATGACCAGTCCTGTGAGTGAGTGAACTGTGGAGTGGCTGAGTTACAATTAATGACATCCACACTGACAGCGAGCAGAGCTGTTTTGGCTTAAACAAACACTTTGCCTCTCCTTTAGCGACATTTTACAGGTGCACCATGCTTCTAAATATACCTTGTAACCCGTAGTCAGCTGCTTGGCAGGCAGTAATGGTCACTACAGGACCATCATGTTTTTGTAGATGTTGGCTTTCTGAAGAACATTCTGTTATGGGAATCTTACCAGGGGTGTTTCAGGTCATGGCAGCTCCTCACCACTGGCCATATGGCCACAATCAAACTGAAGCTAATGTGCCAGCTGTCAGCTGTAATATGTTTTGCAATGCCCAGAATTCCTGATGGATGTGACCTAGTGCTGAAGATTTGGCAACGGTTTCACCAACAAATACCAATTGTTGTTGTACAGTTAACAAACGTAACCTGCTGGTCATTTGAGATGTCTATCACTTAATACTCTGAGGCAAGTGTTTTTATTCATCAGAATCAAGCTTTATTTGGTCAAATGAAGCAACAGTACACTTACGCCTTCATACGATATACAACCCTCCCCCAAAGAATATCAGTGAGTGACAACAACAGAAAGAGATGTGGTAAGTATCTCTTTGGTTGAGACGATGATTGGACAGTGAAACAGTGTAAGTTGAACGTAGAGTTCCATAAATATGCTTTGTACGTCTTAATTTTACTGTTATCAGCTATTAGTAAAGCTTGATGGTGTTATGATTGTGTTATCTAAATCTGCAACTGTTGAGTCATCAGACAAATGGGTCGCCAGCCGTTGAGGCAGAGCTGTGTGTCTGAGTGTGAGCTGCAGGCAGGAAGTATGTCAAAATACAGATGACAGACACTCCAGTTGATACATGCCTATGGCCACGTCTCTGAAAGGGCACTCAAGGTAGTTAAAAGTTTGGTTTATTATATTACCAGCCACTTTTTCATTTCTTTATTTGTGTACAGCTACAACATATGTGTGCATAACTTCACGCCGTATTTTACTTTTGTTTGTTTGCTTTGTCAAAACTCTGTGTGTTGTGAATCATTACCTGTCACTGCACGATGCGTGTGTACACATGCTTAAGCCCACTCATGGAGAACAGAGGGATTTCTTTACAGATGAGATGTAGCAGGGGAGCAGCTCTGTCATGTTGCAAAGGCTTCTGGGAGCATGCTGCTTTTTTCATCTGCTGAAAGGAAAGGGAAGACTTGCTGAGGGAAAAAAAACAGACACTTTAATCTGGGCTTTTCAGTCCAAGCATACAACATTTATTAATGCTGTGACACAAACGTAACAGTTGAAGTAAAAGGATTTCATGGCATTGGGTTTTTTGGCACTTTTGCTTTGCTAGACAGTGCTGCTGCTAAACAGGAGCAAGAAGGGATTACCGTATACATATGGAAATATGCAATGGTCTCAACCCATTTCAGGTGCATGGTAGGGTCCTTGACCAGCTGATCCTCCAAGCAATTATGCTTATCTGAAATGTATAACTATGTCAGCAGAGCTGGATGGCTTTCTTGTATTTGGTCATGTCATTACAGTTGTACCAACACATATATTTCAATATTTTTACCAGTGTTTGGGGCGTGGACAGAATAGAAGAATGTTAAAGTGTGAAACTGTAGCTGTGTTTATTAGGGTAAGTCATATGTTTTTAACTGATGATGATTCCTGATCAGAGATAACTTAGTGAACCCACTGACATTTCTCAACACTCTTAATGTGTGTAGCTTTTTCTGTAATTCTGCTACGTCATTGTTTCTCTGTGTTGTTTCCTTTATTTTGTCCTCCCTCTCTGTATCAAAAATGCTATTAATGGCATTGAGAAATTTGCATTCATTTTGCCATTGGAGATTTTCTTTCTCTTTCTAATCACACCCCATGGGGTTTCCCCCTACCTGGACATTACAACTGTTTAACAGCAACGTGAGTCTACACATGAATCGTGTGCTGCTGCATTAGACACAGGAAGTTAGATATGGCTGTGACTGCTCACTCATCCCTCAGAATAATTTAATCTCTGCGTGACATTCATCCCCCTCAGAGACCTGGTGTCACCTCAACAAATTAGACGTTTGCATCTGTGCCTCTCCCCCATAGCTTCATTGCCATTAAACAAGTGAGAAAATTGTGGATTTCGAAACACACTATTGCACTGGCTTTACAGCTCAGCGTCATATGAAGTAAAGGTCACAGCCTGAACACTATACTTTTGTTCTTTGTTCTCATTGCAAATTAAAGAAATCTGAAGCTCCATAATCTGATGGATGAAAAACAAGTCAATGTAATACAGATACAGAGAAACATAAGAGAATAGTAATGCTCTGTGCCGTAATGCAAAGATGGAGTTCAACTTATATTTTAGCAATGGCTATTACAAAAGTGTTGTTGCAGCATCACACCAAACATTTGGGGAGTAAAAATGTAAACATACAACTCCAGATCTAACATTGCCAAACTGGGTCTCTCATATAATCTCAGCCAAAAACAATAATCATCAGGGCCATCAGGGTCTGCTGAATTACTAAAAGGGTCCATGTTCTCCGCCAGGTACATTTGGCACAGGTAACTGCTGGGCAGTTAAACCCTGCCTTTAAATACTTGACTTAACAAGATCAAACTGAGTGTGCTCTGCCTTGTGGCTGTGCACTGATTATTGAGTAAAACTGCGATATCAGTGATATCACTGACAACCCTACAAACTACGACCATTACCGACTCCTCGTCCACATCAGTCCAGCTATTCTTGTTTTACTACTCTGCTGTATGGTCTTCATCTGCATATCCTCATCTCCACCATGCATACACTGACCTATTTAAAGTCTACCCCGACCATTATCTGATGCAGCATACAGAGGAATGAGTGATTGGTATCAGGCACAACCCGCCTTTCTACACATCTCACGACTACCCTCCTCCTCAGCTGCCATACTTTTTCCTCCCTCTCTGTTAATTAAGATTGTAGAAGTGATACTGTATTAAATATGCACAGCACCTCTCATCTAAGAATATCTTGTCACAGCGACAAGGGGATAGAGTCATACTTCCCTTCACCAGTAACTACATACATGGACACTGGTAATGTTTGCCTTCTTAAAACCCCAAACTGTAGGCTAAAGTGTCAAGCTTATCAATTATTTCAGCAATATGTTACTGCTACATAGTTGTATAGTTTGAAGACAAAGTGCCTTTTCCTAGCATGCATCTAATACCATACTATCACAGGATCATGCAGCATAGAAATGAACAGCATACAGTAGATGTAATGGAGTATATCTTTAAAGGATTTTATGTAAGACTATACACGATGCCTCAGTGTGATGTAATACTTCATAGGGTTAACATTTTCAAAAATGTGAGGCATAATCCTGTATGTGATGAAAACGCTTTGGACATTAATATGGATCAGAGCGGATCTACAGTGAAAACTCATCGTCCACACCCATGGAGTGAGTCAGTCTAGGAAGAGTTTTTCTGAGCAAGAAGCGAAATGGAGGGTTAAATCTCCAGGTCGTCGGTCCTCTCGTTGATGTCAGGACAGAGACGAAGTACGGCATAAAAAGGCTCAGCAAGTCTCAGTTTATTCTTAATATGCTATGATTCTGTCACTTTCATTAATTGCTGAGTGCATTTAAAATAGACTTCATTTACTTAGTACAAAAATACAGTCCTGTCAACTAGGCCACACTTTATCCAGAGAGTGAACACCTTCTCAATGTCATTACTCCTTAATTTACTGGTGTGGATTCCTCTTGAGGATTAGCTATATCAATACTTTAAAGTCTAAGCATAATTGCAACCTAGCTCTACCTTGCTCTTCATTCAATTAAAAATAAATTGCACTGTGTGAACATATTGGTTAAACAATTTCCCATTTAAATTTGATGTCGAGTAGCTTAATGTTAAATTCTCCATATTTCATTGAAACTTAAACATAGCAGGACATTTTGTCAATAGTCTCTGTGACTCTCCCAAAGATGAAATTGAATGCTCCTATTAGACTGGCAATTTAGAGTAATAGCCTATAAGTGTTTGAATAAGAGATTCTCCTACCTAGGTAGCCATTTCAGTAAGAAACAGAGTTCTTGGTGCATCTTGAAGCAATATGCTACCTAACTTTAGCCTTATATAGTGTATCTGCAGTTAATGACATCTGAATTAACAATTATGCAATTATGACTGACCCCTCTGGTTGATTCCCTCTCAGAACAGACTTGCATGTAGGCATACAGTATACAAATCTGGTCTCACAGAAAAATATGTAAAGCAATGTGGACAGGATAGCATAAACGTTATTGTCCTTCGATACCACTTGTATACTAAAAGCTTATTTTCCTTCGTACTATCCCCATCAGGTACAGCCAGTATGGTTGCTATGGTTGCATGTGACATTAGTTCAATTACATTTGCTGAAACATGAGACTGGCGTTACAGCTACAATTAAAACTAATTATGCTCACACTGTATTCAAATATTGTTTAATTTGTTAGTTTCCAATGTAAATATCAATATTAGTGAATAGAGATAATAATGTTGAGGTCCGTAGTTTTGTTTTTAATACATTTATACAGCCATTTTTATGTATGGTATCTCAGTTTAAAAAAAAACAGACACTGTGATAACTCTAATGCAATTGTTCCTCATGAGTGTATGTGTGATAAGATTGAGTACTGTCAGAGGAGGATAGTGAATCGGTGTTACTGTCCCCAGCTGGAATAACTGTGTATGAAGACTCTCAATGGAATAATAATGCATTAAAACAACGTGACCTGCCATTGATATTGCAGGGAAAGTGTAGAGAAAATATGAGTGTGTCTAAAGGAACAGATTTGCCATTATGGCCCCTGACATTTAGTTAACCACTAATCATTGTCATTTGTGTTTTTGGGTGTGTGTGTGAGTCCCTATCTCAGCCCTTGTAAATTTCTCTCCTCTATTATGTGTTTGCGCATGCATGCAGCGTCATGCGTGCGTCTTCATGCACATGTGTAGGCGTGATTGTGTGTTTGTGCACTCGCAGTAATGTGAGTCCTCATCACGGAAATAGCTGATATTAGCTATGGTTAATTAAAATGAGCAAGGACAAAGGTCAGCCACTCAGCTCTCACGTCTCTCTTCTCTGGAGAGGGAATAGATACATCACGAGAGGAGAGTAACTTATTTTTATTTGGGAGCTTGGAATGGTCTTTACAGGTAAAACAGCTTAACATCAAGGTAGACTGCACACTGTCACACTGCTGCACATTTCTTCTACCACATTTGCTTTAACCAGCGTAGCTCAAAATGTCACCGTTTTCATATTCAGAGAGATCTATTATGGAAAGCTTGATTGCTCTCTGTCTGGCGATTTTGGACATACTTTAATCGCAGTGAATGGCAGAGTGATGTTTTTGTAGTCTTTGTACTTTGAAATGCGTGTTTACAATTGTACATCAAAATGAGTTTCAGATTATAGTAATGGGGTTGTTTCAAACCAGAAAATGTAGACTTACTCCTGAGAATTTCTCCTTGGATGCTGTCCAACTATAATTATCCTTCATTTTCCAACTTATTCTCTATATGCCTGTACTTGGATGGTTAACATTAGATGAATGGCCAGGACAAATGCACCTCCATTGTAACTCACTTTTTCTTATAGTTGTAAATATTTAGTGAAGCAGTGGAACAAAAAAAGTAAATGATATAGTCAGTTTGATCTTGAGCGTCCCTCCAAACTGATCTGCTCCAGTTTCACGTCAGTTTGCTGTTGTTATTATTAGCAAACTCAACATTTCCACAATGTTTTTCTGTTGTAATGGTAAGTGCATAATCACACCATACGAACCTGATAATAGGACTGAATTGTAATTTTATTATCACTTCATTATTCCATCTGACATTTTGGTCATTTTAGCTGTTTTCTGTTTTTTGGAGGTGTGTTTGTCTTGTTAATTGCACAAATATGCCCATGTAGGAGTTGTTGTGTCTCGAAGTTGCCACGTTAAACTAATTCACACTTTTCACTATTTTTATAGCCTTTATTTTGTCACTATTTTCCGCCTCTGGCACAATCTCATTCCCACCTACAAAGCTCTTATTGGCCGGGTTGTTTTTTCAACAGTGGAAGCAGCAGTCAGTGAGCACAACGCCAGACCTGTTAGAACCGCTCAAATAATAGCAGTTCAGAGGCTAATGCCATTACCCACCATGCAAGCGCTCTTTTTTTTCTCTCTTTCTCAACACAAATAATAGTTCTCAATCACTAATAAAATCAAATCAGTTCTAGGTTACTTTATTTTTTTTGTCTTAGTAAAAGTCAACAGCCTACAGTCCCTGTAGATATTTCCCATCTAACCATAATAAGACCCATAATCTTGGTTTAAACAACAAATAACAAAAATTTATATTTGTATGACGTTGTTTCTCCACACTGTCCAAGTTTGCCATCATCCAACTTTCTCTTTGCAGTCTTCTTGCCCTCCTCTACATTATAGTGTATATCTGTTCACGCAGTAACGGAGTGGTGGACATTTTTCACTATTTTGTTGCTTTTTTAAAAATGTATATCCAGGCGATTAATCAAATAAATAATTGTTACATTAATCGATAATGAAAGTAATCGTTAGTTGCAGTCGTAGTCTGATGATATAAGTCCTTTGCTTTTATCCATATCTATTTCAGTGTCATGATGGTTTTAAAAAGATGTGTATCCTTAAATAACATTTGAAAGCATTAACTGCCCACGCTAATGTCTTAATCATCGTTGTTACAGTCTTGTTTTAAAAGAATTAATAAATAAGAGTACGTGTGGGTGTCAGTCAACTGAAATCTGAACTGAAAAGTGTTAGTGACATTTATAAGTACTGAAGAAGGCAAGTGGACATGTACAAAAGCTTTCTTTCCTTTAGCGGTGTGTAGAGAAAATGTAATAAACTCTATTTACTCTCTAAGATGATTTTGGACATGCAGTCCACTCCAGGAAACGCCACAGAAGATGAGACAGTCAAATTGAGTGTGAGAACAATTTAGATTCAGAATTTTCATCCACTAGTTGTGTTAGGCCACGGCTTTTGTGGTGCTAAACAGTTGGTTCTCAGAGGTGTAAATCACAACAGAGACATGGGTTCTCTCACTTCTATGTGGTCCTCTAGGCAGTGTTTATCATACAATACAACCTTCATCAACAGTGGGATAGCTGTGAAACAGATTTGCTGTGGGTAAAGCATTGGCAGGCATCTCAGAGATACACTGGCCTTAATTGGGCAGATAAATATCACAGGCTGTGCTCCCTGGCCCTACAGCACCATTGCATACATCACCCTGAATGCAGACTGACCACCAGCAGTGGGGTGCCGCCCGCCTGTCTCATCCCTGAAATTCATCTGGAGCCCAAAGTGCAATTAAAGAGCAGTGAGAGATTTCCTCCATAAGTCTGCTTCCTTGACTTGTCCTGTATTACGGTCCAGTTGCAGAAGCGCTCCTGCTTTGTCAGAGAAGCCAGTGGTCATCTGTATTTATAGGCCGACATTGCAAAAGATGCATCAAACACACATTAACCAGGCAAATCAGAGAAGGGACGCTTTCTTATTTAAAATGAGAAGTCAGTTCTGTATGAACATCATTATTTGAACAATCGGCACTCTAGAGTAACACCGTAAACAAATAGCAAGAACTAACATCTGTATTCTGCAAAGTACAAGCTCAGGGTTTTTAATAATGAGCAATTTATTGAATAGTCATGACTTTGGCCTTTCACAAAGCCCTCAGTGGGTACAAATTGCCCCGTGTTACCTACGTGTTGTTTAGTCCAAAATCTTCTCCTACCAGCCCACGGGTGGATCATGAGGAGAAACAGTCGATACTGGGCACCATCAAAGGATGTGGCGGTTGACACACACAAACAATAATACACATGCTGTATGCACGCACCTTCAGTGTATGTGGGCGTGCACAAAGGCACATACCACACACATGCACGCACGCGCACACACATACATACACACACACACACACACACTCTGAGAATAATCACTAATCCTCTTCAGCACTTGAACCTTGAATTGTTTGGCAGCCAGTGCTATTTATCATGGACTTATATGACTCACCAATGAGAGAAATAAATCAGGATAGAGAGAGACAGAGAGGAAGAGTTTGACAAACAATGCATGAATGCTTTTAGACTCTCATTCCACAAACCATCTTTGTTCATGGACAATTCACAATTCAAAAAAATCCAAGCTTCTAGTTGACCCAATCAGAGATACATATTAATATTTCAAGGTAATAGCTTCATGTCATTACAAATGGATGAACAGAGAAAGGGCATTGCACATTGCTCTGATGATCATGGGGCCTCGAGAAGCCCAAACCAGGATATTTTAAAAGGCACTCGTCATAACTATCAAGGCCATTTTGAGAAGTATGAGACTTGACAGTTTCTTAGCCAGAAAAATACTTTCGACATCTCTGAAGATTCATTTCCCGGCAGCAACTAGGGAGTTTCAATAAAGCTACATGTCTGAAAAACGTAAATGCAAGTAGTTTTTTTATACGGATGATAATTTTATACATCAAATGTTTGAGATTAAATAGGCTTAGATAAAAGGGTCCATATGTACTTCCTTGTTCTGATGGGGTTGGACTAGGATTACATTTATTGATGGTGTTTTTTGGATCTTGGATTTTAACCCAGAATTTTGATAGATAATGAAAACATGTGAACCTGACTACAGTAACAGTGGCACAAAAAGCCTTTCGTCTGTCTTGACTCAGTACATGTCAGAGTATGACAAACTGATGAGAAAAAAAGCCAGCAAAGAGCAGATCCAACCACCCGCTGCACTGAGCTCCTTCCCTGTGACTGGGTGTAGTGTGCGTCTGGTAGCTGCCAACTGCTCTCTCCCCATTAATCATGACCCGGGTTCTAAAGTTTGAACTTTGACCTTTGCGCTGCATCAAGACCCAGTGACAGATGGAGATAGAGCTTTGTGTCTTCACATCAGATCATCCATTTCACACACACACACACACGCACATCAGATCATCCATTTCTCATACACACACGCAGAAACACTCTCCTCACACATGAGAGCTAAGGATCACCCATAGCAACGGTCATTTGGTCACCGGCTGATATTTCGTTGTTGGATACCACCGTGTCCTCTGACAGTCTCAATGTTTCATTTTGACAATAAACTATTTGAAATAAGCCTTGCGCGTGGGCGGGCCTATCAGAGACACTTTGTAGCCACACAGCTAGTGCAGTGATCATCCTTGAGAGCGAAAGCAGAGTCGCCCATGCAGAGGAATTTTGTTTATCATAAGCAAGATGCTGTGGTTAAAAGACACTGATTAGCATGAATAAATTAGAAACTATTTCAATAAGTGGGTGATAGCTTATCTTTGAATTACATGCCCAGTACAGCTCTCCCATTCAAGATTAATTGCCTCTCACAAGGTATTTCGAAAAGTTCATTTTCATCAATTGATTTCCCTTAATTCATGAATTCCCCAGAAGTGCATGAAATTGGTAACAAGCTCTCCATAATCACGCTTTCTGCATCGTTAACCTCACTGGCAATTACTCATCATATGTATCGGTTGTGACATTTGCGGAAGCATGTTATTTTTGCACCATTAGGTCATGACAGGAATATTATCATAAACTAATGGTTAATTACAAGTTGAACAAAAATGGTGTTAGCAGTTTCCTCAGATTTTAGCAAGGAGCAAATCTTGTTTTCAGAATGTTCAATAGTAAAACATTTATTCTTTTTATTGTTTATCATTATATTAATATAATTACTTACAGACAATGACTATTACAGATACACTTACAATGATGAAAAAGCCTGTGAAAATCACATGACTATAGAAACCTCCATGTTTTCTCTTTCTCCAAGGCTATCATTACCTCACCAGTACGGTATTGTTAACACAGTATTGGGGTCATTTTTGTTTTAGTCAGAGACAGGAATGCTGCCTTGAAGCCAAGAAAAGTGGGCCACTGAAATAAATTGAGAGGAGACTATAACGTCAGGGTTATAACTAAAGTAATGGGCATAGATTTCACTATAAGAATGTATGCCAGGTGTATTTACAGTGATACAATGAGGTGTAGGTGCTTATTGAGACACAGCAACAAAAATATCAACTAGGTCACATCTACACAAAAAAAAGCTACAATAGAGGAATCCCATGTCCCAAGAAATTTGCGCTTGCACTATATTCGACTTTTTTATTTATTAATCAAAAACACCAATCTCTGATCTGTTGTACTTGAAGTTTGAGGAGCTGCTGAAATATAGTATATCATCACACTGTACAGTTCCATGCGATCACTGGACCCTCAGGCGAAATCTTGCAGTACATTAATAGGGTGAATCACTGGATTCATCAAATGTAATGATACAATTATGGAATAATGTTCATCAGCTAATGTGCACATGCCGGGAATCTATTTGTGTCTTTAGCCACTTGCTGTCTGCTACAACTCCTCATATCTCAATTCTTGATTAACCTACCCAACTGCTAAGCCACAAGGAGATCTTAGAATATGAAGAGATGCCAAAAACAGACAAGCAATAAGGGCTGATGAGGTTTTATGTCTTGGCCCTGCCATTCCAGCACTTAGTCCACCTCCTCTATTGCTGCTGGGCTCAAATAAATGGAAAGAAAAAGAAAACATCTCTTTTTTCTGAACATTTTTATTGCTTTTTATTATTGGCGTATGGTTGTGTGTGTTTTTCTGTTGAAAATTAGATTGATATGTTTAATAACACTATGGGAGAGCAGCAGGTGATATTGCAGGAAGAGCTAGAGTGACTTTCAAAGTTTATGGGCTGGGAGTCAAGTACTGCATGTTAATGGTTGGAAAGCACGCATTGCACGCATATGAGCATGCATTCATGCACATAACAACAAATCCAAATCCCAAAGAGTCAACCTTTTTCTTTCAGTATACGTCAACTTATTGAGCCTGATGACAATGAAATCATGGTGACAGACACAGTCAACCATTTTTACTGTAAAAAATACAAATTGCCGAAATTGAAAGGCCAAGTTTTTGATCACAAGCAGTTATAAAACATTGCCCATAATGACAGACTTCTCTTTCTAGTTGGATGAACTTTCCCCAAAGTTAAGTACTACAAATTACCTGTGCCTACTTTATGACACTGCAAATGAAGGTAATCCCTTTGAGTAATATAATCTGTCACTGTTTATGTTTAGTTTCCGTGTCTGACACCTAATTAACGGCCTGGAAGTTGGTTCTTTTTGCCTGCGGTGAGGAAAGGGAATTGAAAACCTTTAGGAATAGGAATAGCAGAGTGGGAACTGTCTCATTACTGAGGTGTATATTACGCCCTACAAACACAGGTATATTTTACAGGTATATTATAATCCATCTGTATCAATGTCATCTCTAACAGCCTGCGGTTTGGGGAAGCTTTGGAGTAGGTAATTTTGGAACTACACAGAGCTATTCAAAGATCTCTTCAGGATTTCTCCACCACATATATCAAGCAAAGCTGAAAAGTAAACCTAAAATCTGTCCCTAATCCAATTTCAAAGTGCTGCATGTCGTTGATTAAGGAAGATCTGTCCTCAGATCAGTAAGCATTTGCGTTTCAATGAGACCATTACTTCATAGTGTGTTTGGACAGGATATATGTTCAGGGCAGTTACAGCACCTTTGACCGCTTCTGCAGTGTGTGTAGGATGATGGTGGACATATGAAGGATAAGTATTACAGAAAATGAAGCAGGAATTTCTCTCTCTCCCTCCGTCCCTCCCTCTCAGCTCTCCCTGATTCCTCTACCTCTGCAGCGCCGATACTGCCGTCCATTACAACAAGTGGCCGGGCTTCCCCTCTGTGCTCTAATTGGATAGCTGGATGGCAGTAGGTTTAGCCAGTAATGGGGTCCTGCAATTTGGTAGCAGAAGTCATCCTGGAGAGGCCTGTCAGAATTCATAGAAGAGCCCAGTTGTGTGCGTCCCACTTTGCAGTTCCAGAAGAAAACCCCTGCATTTTAATAGTGCAGCTGTAAGCATTTCTATAATTCAAGGTGGCGTCATTAGAGGCTTATTTGTTCACCCGAGGCATCTGCCAGGAGGGAGATGACGCCACCCAGATCAGCTGTGGCAGCTCACTCTCAGCACCTCCTGCAGGGCTAGAGAAGGAGAAATTAGAGTGGAATGGGCAAACACGACAATCATAGCATCGTTACTGAATTAGCACGTGAAGAAAACAACAAGCTGTGTGTGTAGGTGTTGAGGGATGGGTTATAATGTTCTGTTGTTGAAGAGGCAGCTCAGTCACGACTGTCTCTGATGTTTCAAGAGGTGGAGGTGTTATAAAAAGGGATAATGTAGGGCACTGAGAGAGAAGTAGCCTAAGAAAAAAAATGATAGTAATGGACTTTGCAGGCTTTCAAGGTAATGTGTCAACCAAGGAATTTGCAAGCGAGGATTCCTACAACAATGTATAAAAGGCTTGGAGCATCCATGTGAATAATATGCCCCTCAGCCCCCTGCGACGACGATCTTTCTTCACCCTACTCTAACCAAGTAGTTGCTTTTAGTCACTAACCATACCGTTAGGTATAACCGTACCTTTTGCCATGACCTCAATCTTACCCATAAATTAACCAAGTAGTTTAGTTGCCTATACATGGAAACAGTAACCGATGGGTGTACTAGTTTGGAAAAATGCTCAACCTCATTTAAAAGAATTTCTGGACATTTTTTTATGCAAGAAGAGTTTGACATTGGCTTATTTGATTTCTGGCGGAAAGTTAGATGAGAAGATCAATTCCACTATTTCTCTTTCAAATATGAAGCTACATCCAGCAGCCATTTAGCCTAGCTTAACACAAAGACTGGAAATAGGGGAAACAGGTAGTCTGGCTCTGTCTAACAAAACTAAATACCTCACTAAATAACACGTTATATATAATTTGTTTAATCAGTACAAAAACAACAATTGTCACGGGGGGTTTTATGCTGGACTATTTGTTGGCTGGAGGCAGTAACTTCCTGGAGCCTCTGCTGGTTGCCTGGCAACTGCTCAGAGCCAAAGAATTGTCTAGCATATAACCCCCCATAAAGCGGTGAATTGTCGGTTTTACACTTTTACACTGTATGGTGAGATATAACGTGTTAATTAGTGAGTCTTAGAGGTGCTAGTACGCAGGACAGAGCCAGGCTAGCTGTTTCCCATTTCCAGGCTTTGATTTAAGCTAAGCTAAACTGCTGCTAGCTGTAGCTACATATTTAATGGACAGATATGGGAGTGGTAGTGGTCTTCTAATCTAAATTTCTGCCAGAAAGCGAAGAGAAAAAAAAGAAGAAAAAAAAGATCCTTGTACATTGTGGTAAAAGCTACTTACCTTAAACACTTAGCAGAAACACAGAGTGGGCCGTGAGTACTCATCCCACTTGAACTGTGTTATACTTTACTCTGCTAATAATTCAACTAAAATATTTCATAAAAACATTTACCTGAAGCACATTGCTAAAAATGTATTGGGTCAAGGTATTAACTATGTAGCCTCCCCAGGTGTAGGACTAACATTTTTCGATCATGATGCACTTTATGTAAAGCTCTTATTTGGAAGTTGCTTTGGATAAAAGCGTCTGCTAAATGCCTAAATGTAAATGTAAACTGCCACTGGCATTCAGATATACTGCCTTACGAATCCATGGTATCATTCTAGTTTAAAGAGAAACATTGTCATCTCTGACACCACCTGTAGAATTCGTTTCTTTCATCCAATTCAGGTGTATTTATTTCTATTTTGGTGTGAAATGCAACACAAAAATGCAGAAAATTATCAGATCTGGTGTGACCAAAGGTTGTAATTCTGTGTGCAAATTTTTCAGTTTCTGCATCAGACTGGTATGAAACAGCTTTAATGCTGTCAAGTAAGATAATAAGATAAATTCACCATCATTATCTTCTCTACAAGGTCCTTTCTGCTGTGTTGGCTTTTAACATTGCCATTGTTGATAGTATGTCAACTAAACTGAACAATGGCATTCACAAATACATTCACACATTCATATGAATAATTAGTGTGTGACATCAACAATTATAATTCAGGCTGTGAGTACCCCGTGATCAGTTACACCATTAAGAGCCAGCGCTGAGAAGAAGAAGAAAACTGAACACGTTTGCAGCATCTCTGTGCTGTAACTAGATTTTCTCATTAGTTGGTGTGGAATTTTAAATAGATTTAAGTTTCTGTGCTAAATGGAAACACCCTTCAGCCCTCAATATCAAGTGTCCATCCTAAAGCCCCTCAGCAACAATGCTTGAATTGTCTCAGCACTAGTCACCTAGCAACGAGACCCCCACTTATATAGGATATCGTTTAGGATCTTTTTTTAAAGTAACAACAGATGATCATATTATGTTTATGCATTAGCTGTGCCCAAAGTCCCTCTTATCACTCATTCACTGTCCCCCACATGATATTAAATGTTTCGTACTTAACAGTGAGCAGTACATTAAGATTTTGGACGCTTGTGAATGGTTATCATTTTGCACCATAACTAACAGTTGTAGTGTAGCCTAAATGCAAAAGGTTTATTGTTGGAATTTCTTATACTTGACATAATTAAAACTTTAAACACATTTGTGGTGTCTCAAATAAAGTCGTGCAAAGTAAATATCTCATGCCACAGGTCTGGACAATTTGGTAGTGTCTAACTACAATAGTTTTTATAGACATGGCTCAAGAGTATAGGCTATTGGCTGGTGAATAAATTACTGTGCAGTTAGTTCTTTACAGGCATTTCCATTCCATAGATGATAAAAGTGTGCTGCATCTTATTGTCTGAGGTTTGACTGTTGTCTATAGATCTTTTATTCTGTTTCCCGGACTTGGTTGTTATTCTCTGCTGGAGCAAAGAGTGTTATACAGTAAAGCAACTCAGCTCTAGTGGATCTGAGCTGAAAAACTGGGGGCTCTTCATCTGAACCTTTGAAAACCTCGCAGTCCCTGCCAAAGAAAGATAGGATCAGTAGACAACCCCAACATTTTCAATTTTGTGCTATCAGACACTGAGGAGATGTGTCAACAGTGGGGTCCTACAGCAAGTAAACACAGGAGTCTGACAAGCAATAACCTAGATTCAACATCGCCTCTGGTCCTCTCCCACTGAAGGTCCGCCACTTTCATCTAATTTAGCTCCAGATCTGTTGATCAAGATTGACGCGTCGGGGGGGGGGGGGGGG
>JAVQJL010009532.1:10000-13073 GCA_036024295.1 Nannoperca obscura | reverse complement strand
CTCTCTCTCTCTCCCTCCCCCCTCCCCCTCCCACTGTCTCTCTATCTGTCTGGTGTTGCTGTTACCTGTCTGGGCTTTGACGTATATGTCTGTATTGTAACTCAGGCGATGCTGCCTCCCACATCCGATTCATGATGCATCTTTTTAAGTAATCCAAGCCTGTGTAGGAGCGAGCCGAAAAAAGAGAGCTGATTGACTCCTATTTTTGTTGTGTGTGTGTGTGTGTGTGTGTGTGTGTTTAAATAGCAGTCTGCGGGTGTGGTGATGCGGTGACCGCTACAGTAAAGCAGCGAGGGAGAGGAGGATGGCAGGATGGAGGAGGAGGAGGAAGAGGAGGAGAAGAAGGAGGGGGAGGGGGGTATAACGCCATAAATGATTTATTAGTCTGGCATTACTGGGCCATTCCCCACAGAGAGAGGAGAGGAAGATGGAGGGATGAATTGTTGAAGGATGGTGCCTTGAGGGGGAAGGAAAGAAGGTAAAAAGAGAAAATAGGCAGATAGGTATTCTGTTGTAAGTGTAACGGAGGAAAGGATTCAGAGAGGAGGATAAAAATAAAGCAGTGCAGCTTACTGTACAGGTTCCGTGTCCAGGGGTCAGAATAAGGACAAACTGTACCGTCTTCCTGTCTGGACCGGTCAGCGGTCGACAGATTACAACCGACCCTGCTAGTGTTTTTGATCAAAGCCTTTCATTATGGCATTTTATGGAAGTATTGTTTTGTGGATTTTTTTCTTTAAAGAAGTAAAACCACTGAAGTGTAATTTAGAGCATCATGGGATCACAGAAACCAAAACCACTAATGAAATGAAAATGTAGGCACATATTTAGGCCTTTGATTAAGAACTGACTTTTATTATTGAATAATTTTAGGGACAGTGGTCTTTTTAATTTGTGGAACTGATTAAAATTATTTTTCAATGTGTAAGATAATGTGTGGGGACGTTCACACGCAACCAGATTTTGATCATAGTCTAAGGCCTAGTCACATGACTAGCTGTTTCCAACTGTTTCCAGTGCAGTTGTGCTAAGCTTACCGTCTGTTCGAGGTAGCTTCATATTTAGTGGATACTTATGAAAGTGGTGTCAATCTTCTCACCTAACTTTCGGCAAGAAAGCGAGTGAGCATATTTTCCAAAACTACTGCTATAAATGAACGGAGTGGAACAGATAACTGTATGTGGATCAGTGACGTCTTGCCCGTCTTCCCGATCTGCTCAATTAAGTCGGTTTCTGTGCATCCTTAATTATTATACAAGGAAAATGTCCAAATAACGTGACGCTAACTTTTCACATATTTTCCGTGGTCTATTGTGTGATCTGTTATGGTAATTTCCGGTCAGAGGGCATCATTTTAAAACTATGTTAATAAAATACCAATATGAGAAAACACTACTCTGAAAGGTCTGCTTTCTATGAATCTTATTTTACGTCTCAATGAGTGTTTGTTGTCTCCCTCTCTTTCTTTTTCCCCTCATCCCTCTGTGTCTCTCCTGCCCTCTTTCTTTCATTTGGCCATGCACCCCCCCCCCTCCCTTATTTATGTGGCAGAGGAACAGCTGTCTCGTGCAGGGCGTAAGGTTGGCCGGCTGCAGGCTCTGCAGAGCTCGAACACTGAGCTCATTGTCTCGCACACACACACACACACACATGCTCATTCCTCCCTTACTCGCACACAAGCCACACGGTCACATCCATTTCAAAGCGGGACAGGAAGGAGGAGGCAGCTGAACCCACATTAGCTGTGTTTCCATTGATGTACATCAGTGTGAATTATGACGTTTGGAATGAGGAAAGCCTCAGGACCTTCTCAGAAAACGCTCACACTTCCTTCAGTTTGTTTTTGATTGATAAAGAAATGACACGGGGCATAAGACTGGGACATTTATGAAAAAAATAAGTTTATCAGACTGATTATTTCATCTCTGCAGTTTAGAGGTGGTGATCATTAATCGTGCATTTTCTTGTTTGGTCCTCAGTTGGTGAGGAAAAACATAACCAGCATTATCTGTAAGCAAAGAACAACAACTTGCCCAGCACTAATCAATTCTTCCTCCACTTTTTGTCTCTAAATAACGTCTTCCCTCCAGCCTTGATGGTACAGACATTGCACATTTTATCCGTTGCGTCATTTAAAATGATTACTTAAAATAGTAATTCAATCCCGTCCTTTTATTGTGACATTTTATTTCAGTTTCCTCCAGAAGATGTGTAAACACCATTAGCTGCGTTGAATCTTATCTTTGATTCATTTACGACTCATCGCTGCAATTTGTAGCTCGTTTCCACCGCTTCTCAAGTCTTAATTCCTTTCTCATTTTCTCTCTCATTTGCATTTTTCTCCTCATATCTTCCACTCAAGTGGCTCTTTTCATTTTTCTGCTTTACACGCCGCTCCTCTCCTGCCTGCTTTTACTCTCGGGTCTCCTTGTCCTCGTTAAGGCGAAATTAAAATCATTGCAATCTGTTTTTGCACACGAGAACACATGAATGTACATTGAGGAGTGGTTACATAATGGTTAGCTGTGATCTCTCGATGGCAGGTAAGATTGGACAAAATGAAAGGAAGAGGAGGACAGATGGAAGAGAGGAAACTTCATTACTGCTGGAGAGCAAAAAAGGCGAGTTTTGAGAGAGTCACGTGCTGTTAGTGGGAAGACAGGATAGATATGAAATGAGGAGAGTGGAGGGGGGGAAAGAATACTTTTTGGTGCAAAATGCTATGAAAATACTCTGTGTTGGTATTGGAAACAGTAGTTGACAAAACCTCACCATCAGGTCCATTCATTATCTGTTCTGCAGCTATCAGTAGTACCGCATTATTTCGGCAGATGCCTGGTTATGAAAAGAATTCTTGAAATGAAACTTTTAAGCCAAGATGTACGAGTCGTGCTCAGAGAAGCAAGAAAACATGTTTGTGTTTAAATAGTCACATGCCCCTTACTAAGTGTGTCCCTTTGTTTTACACACACACACACACACACACACACACACCAGCCTGCATCTCCGAGCATCTTTATCGGTCTCTCTATCTCCATCGTTTTGCGAGAGGGAGGGGGAGGGTGCGCAAAGG
>JAVQJL010009532.1:0-5000 GCA_036024295.1 Nannoperca obscura | reverse complement strand
CAGTCTCATTTGGATTCTCACTGTATTTTTGAATGGGCATAAAGCCATTAAGGAAAACATATTTGAAAATGAACAGTAGAAATTAAGAGTTGTATGCAATTTAGCCAAATGGGACTTGGAGCCTTTCTGCGACTGATTAAATTATAACCAGTAGGAGCTGTTTTTATGCCATTATGTTGTGAATGCCATTAAATTAGCTCAACAGATTGTTTAAAAATGGATTTAATTGTTCATGTGCATTCATGTGAAAACTGCCAAAATTAGCAACAGGTGAAATCACCCTGAAATTCATGTAGATAAATGTGCACAGAAGAGTTCCCTCCTTAACAGACTGCAACATAGATGACATGCACAGCAGAAACAAACTGCCAGTCGTTGTAGGAGGAACCAACTATTACATTGAGTCTCTGCTGTGGAGAGTCCTGCTGGATACAGCGGTGAGTGAATACACCTACCTTCATCCTCTATGTTGCACTGACACTGTTTGTGTCATTTATGTATTAATTTCTTATCTATTTTCACCCACTTAATGTACCCATGGAAACGCATGACGTCATAGTGTATTCTGCTTCAGTGCTTAGTGATCTTGTAATCAAGTGTGGCTTTGGTTTAATTCCTCAGTGGTGATGACATGACATTTAGTGCTGCATAAGCATTGAATGGAAACACTAATAAAAATGCCTGTTGCACATTTTCTAGTTATTGCTTCTTTCTTCTTCCATCACGTTATTTCTGACCCAAAGCACTGTACTAACAGGACACATTTATAGTTATAGGAGTTTAAGAGGAGACTTTAAAGGCAGCTTTGGTCAACTCTAAAACTAGAATGGTTCAATTAAATGTGTCTCACAGCAGAAGGAGGGGTCAGTGGACAGTGGAGACGGGGGAGACGGGGCTCCAAACAGGAAGTTGGAGCTGGAGAAACTGGGGGGAGCTGAGTTATATAAACGACTGGCGGAAGTGGACCCCAAAATGGCTGCTATGTTGCACCCCAATGACAAACGCAAGATAGCCAGGTGATACAGCTGGTAATCTCTTCAGCGGTGTGTGTGTGTGTGTGTGTGTGTGTGTGTGTATATGTGTGTTACACTGAATATCTAGTCACAAATGTATCAGCTTTTTGTGTTGTGTATTTCTAGAAAACTTACATAGCTTTCAAATTAAACTTATTACACACATATTGTAGTTTCTCTTAAATAATTTCATGTGAAACGGGTCAGTTTTAAATTATTTATCAGAACTAAGAACAAGCATGTGTAGAAAGAGTTACCTAAAATGGATAAGTGATGTGATTTATTTCATGTAGCTATCATTAGCCATAGATAAAAAATAATAAGTCTATCCTGCCACAATGTTATTGGTGTTTGTTAGCCATGTTTTGATTAGCTCATCTGCTGCTTCTGCTAGCTAGTTAGATAGCTAGTAGTAAAAGAAACGCCAGCAACATTTAAAGCAGCAAAAATTCTGCTGAGATTTTTCAGTCCCTTAAAACACGTTGTGGTGTCTACTTAGCAACAAATAGTCTAAAGGTTAGCTGGCTAGCTAAAGCTAGCAAACTATCAACTGGCACTTTGGTAACTTGATGTGTTCAGGTTTGCACTTGTTCTTGGTTTCTTGCTGCGTAAGAGATTGCATTTAAAACTGTAGCACAGTCTTGTAGTTCTTTCATTTCTTTTATAATGCAGTTGTGTTTATGCCAGTGAGAATGAGTGAGAGCCATCAACAACTGTGTTGTTGCCTCCCCGGTGTAAATGCCCCAAAACAAAATTAAAATTAAAATTAAAAGGCAGATTGCCTCTATTGTTTAATGTGGAACTATTTTGACTTTGTCCAAATGCATTGCATTGGAAACATAATGAATTTGCAGCTACATGCTCTTATGCTAGCACCTATAATCCAATGGTCTTTCTCAAACTGCTCTATTCACCCTTGGGATAATATGGTGTGTAGTGTTTGTTTGTGTGTATAGTGGCTCACACTATTTTTGAGTTTTCTCATGTTTTGTATGAGGTCCTGAAGGGCTCTTGCTTCCTCTCTGGCTGACAGTCACAGTATATGGCCTTCACCCAATCTACACTGACAGGACTGTTTACACACACACACACACACACACACACACACACACACACACACACTTGATGAGTAGCAGTTATCGCACTCTGGTCTGTTGAGTGAGCAGGTTAGGTTACCCTTTTCTTCTGGATGACAGGAAGACGACAGGAATCATATTTTCTTCATAACCTCAGAATGTGGCGAGGCTAAAGAGTGTGGTTTGGATTTGAATCTCAACAGCTCAAAAGTCTGTTTAGCCCTTGCTCAACATTAACTGTGTGCTGGTGAGAAAAGAGTTGTTTCATCATGATTTATTTTTCCACTTGTTCTATCTCTTATTTTACTCCCATCTTTTGAATTTATTGTTGCTCGTGTGTTAATCATTTAGACTCGCGCGTAAGATTACATTTAATTTACACTGGATTTAATGGATGAGTGGATGGTTAACTTAATTTAATCTCAGTTTACCCACTGAGGCCTGACATACAGGGAATGTATACTGGAAGTCATAGGAATTTGTATCAAACATTATTTGAAAATGAATAGTTTGGTCCCGATGCAAATTTCTTTTAAATTTAACCACAACATGTCTGCTTGAATGTTTGTTGTCTACAGGAGTCTTCAAGTCCATGAGGAGACAGGTGTCCCCCATAGCCGCTGGCTTGAGGAGCAGAGGAGGCAGGAGGGAGGTGATGGTTTGGGGGGGCCGCTGAGATACCCAGACCCCTGCATCCTCTGGCTGCACGCTGACATGGACGGTAAGGTGGGAGGATTGTGTGGATTTCCATTTTTACTGTTCTTGCTATCAAACAACAGAAATGTTCATATGGGACTTACAATGCTAAATGAAATAACTTTTTACATGTGTCTGTCTCATTTAGCTGCTACATTTGTTATATTTCTCCCTCTCTGCTCCCCCCCAGCTCTAGACAAGCGGTTGGACGCTCGTGTAGATGAGATGTTGTCTGCTGGACTGATACAGGAGCTCAGAGACTTCCATGTCCGCTACAATCAGCAGAAAGTCCAGGACGACAGGTAGCAGAACCTGCTGCAAAACATGTCCGCCCTCATGAAGGAACACAATCAACCAGATCCTGTTCATCCTGAATGAATTTTCTTTTAGTCAAGCGTTTCAGATTCTGTCTGGATAGATGTTTTTGCTTAAGGTAAAATTCACTGATGTTAGGGATGTTAGGCAGACATTCTGTTTTTGTAATGAGGGAAACCGTGTTCAAAAGAAGTGCCATGATGCAGGCATTACATATATTTGATGCTAAAGATGTTTTGTTAAAAGAATAGATTTAACATTGCACTCCTTGATCAAAGCAGAGTCATATATGATCTTTTTTATTTCGTGCATTCCTTGTCCAAACCTGGTTGCTGGCTACATATGGCTTGTGTTCCTAGCAAGTTTCTTTTTCTTTCTGAAAAAACAACCAAAATCCACCTTAAAGATACAGAGTGGGATTTTGAGTCTGTTATGTGATCCAAAGATGTATGTCATACTTGGCTGTGGAGCCCTGTCGTCATTGCTGTTGAGCATTACGAGGTGGTCTGAGGGTTGTTTTTCTGTGCAACAAGTTCAAGATCATGTTCCCATCCTCCTATCTAAATGAATGATCCAGACATTCAGTCTGGATCCAGACTTAACTCCTCTCTTCCTTGTAACCAGGGCAATAGAAGTGCAGTGAACTCGGTCAAGCAGCTATCCAGTTATTTATTCCTCCTTCCCAGTCTGACAGGTCACTCTGTGCGCTGCTGCTTCCCAAAGGCCTATTGGAGACTAATTTAGATGCAGCCCACACTGTGGTCAGTTTAGTTCAGATGAGACATTGAGACAGATATTTATTTAGGGTGTCCAGTGATTATTAATAATTGCAGAGATAAGCCCCCTCCATAGGACATTAGCACCACCATGGGAGTCTGGTGATCTGTGCTTATTACCTCGGGGCCTCCGAAATATCATCCCACACTGAATGGACATTCTGATTGTCCAGGAACAAATGACCTACAATGCTGTGTTGTCTGTTAAAGATACTTTTTTGAAGATAACGTTAATATGATCAAGATTGATTTCTTGTCTTTCTTCCAATTACTAAGTTGTCCTTGACATTTTCTTAACAGAAATCATATGAGCCAATACTGAAGCTGTGTATCGCTTTCAGTATCCACTGTTTCCGCTACTGTGATACCCCTTTTCCACCAACGGGTTACGCACCTAATTTTGAACCGAGCATTTCGACCATACAATACATTGTTCGGAACCCAAACAGTTGGTTCCCTGGTTCAAAAAATAGCAGGTTACCCTTGCACCTGAAGTGAAAGTACAGTGTACTCTCTCCGTGACATCATCTGTGGGCGTGTCATATTCCACAGGTTGGAAAGAGAGAATGGAGAAGGCCACATTTTATTATGGTAATAGACTTCTCCGTGTTTGTATTATTAATACTTGGTCGATGCTTGTTTTTTGGATAAATACAAATCCTTGATTATAATGGTTCTGCTCAAAAATGTTGGAAACGCAGGCTGGTTTGCCAGATTGCACCAAGGCTCCAAACCAGTTCAGGAACCACAGCTAGTTTGGTGGTAAGAGGGCGTGAGTGCTGTTACCGTGACATAAACATTTAGCATTTGCTTGGGAATGATTACAAATCCAGACCAACTTTACAGTGAAACCAGTCCTGTATGAGTAATTGTATGTGTTCTGTATGTGATGAATTATGCATAAAGGGTATGTGGTACTGACTAATGGCTGAAACAAATACATTTGGTGAACACTGCTGTGCCTCTCTGAGCAGCGGATATTGATATTGTATGTGTGTGATGGGGTGTGGCTGTGAGGAGTTGATGCATTGGTGGAATGCTGCCCAGGAAACTGCCAATTCCCTTTCGTCCCTCCTTTCTTTCATCACCCCATCAACCATCAGCCTCCTCCTCCTCTCTCTCTC
>JAVQJL010009530.1:0-54058 GCA_036024295.1 Nannoperca obscura | reverse complement strand
ATATCACGTAGTTTCTCAGTCTCTAAACACACTGAAATTTTCTCTCTCTCTCTCTCTCTCTCTCTCTCTCTCTCTCTCTCTCTCTCTCTCTCTCTCTCTCTCTCTCTCTCACTGCCTTTTTCTTAGTCTCTTAGCTCTTTCATGGGTTTTAGGGAAGAAATGCATAGTGCAAAGGGGATTTCACCTGCCTTTTAATGTTTGTCCAGGCCTCGTCAAATGGTTAATTGCTGTGTCAAACATAGTTTCTAAATGGACACTGCTAACACTAATTACATGAGATTCTATCAATTAAAAGGGTTATGAGAGCCATTCTAAATGTAATCTTTATTGCAGTATTTCCATCATCTGTAGGCTACTCGCAGAAGGCCTTACCTCTCCTTTAAACAGCTGATATGACTTGACAGAGAGCACAAATGTTTTCACTGTGTATAATATTCTATGACAGTGGACTTCCTCTCTTATACAGTTATCAAGGAGAAGAGTGTGCAGGAGTCCCGGCAGCAGCAGCATTGACCATTCATTCATTGTAAAATAGAGTAAAATACCTTTGTTTGTCTAAAAGCTCATACAAGCTCAAATGTTGAAACTAAGCAAAGCAACTTTACACAAAATATACAATGCAAATGTATATGCAAATTTGTAATGTTTTGTGCAAGACAATCTTACATATCTAAACTTACAAGAATAGTCCCTTTAAGAAATTCATTGAAAAAACAACAACATATTCATCATGTCTGGATAAGTGTGGAGTTGGTGCCGGTCAAGACTGTATTGTAATAGTAATGTAACAGTGCACCGCTTGGTTTGCTAATGTAAGTGTTGAGTAAACTGAGTGCTCTCTACTGGTAACAAACTGCTTTTTATATATACAGCGTGAGGTGGCAAAATGGAAGAACCCATAAGGCAGTGACATTTTACAGTAAGTGCGACGTCTGTGGTTCAATAACTATATTGTAATTACAACCAGGCAGACATCTAAAAGCCTTTGTATTCACATCTTACACAACACAAAGTGCAACATCCTCTGCTGGTGTCAGAGAAATTAGAGAAACAATAATTCATAAATAATATTGTGCATTGTATTAATTATCCCAATTAACCTTTTCATCATTAAACAGCAAGTCCTCATTTCCAGCATGATTTTTATTAAATGTTAAGAATATTTGTTATTTTGTGAAAGCATGCCTCTGGGAGCATTTTAATTGGTTGTTCTGCGTGAGATATATTTACACATGTATGGTAGTGAGTGCAGACCACCACCTACTGTGCAGAGGCAGTGGCGCAGGAGACATTCAGGTGCTGTAATGTCCACAGACCAGTAGATGGCGATCGAGTTGTTATAAAGTGGAGCAGATGTGTTTAGACCTTAGCAAATATTTCCATTGTAATACCTAGCTAACAGTCCTGATGGATACAAATATTAGTAAGTGAGAATAATGATGTATTTAAGTTTGTACAATGCAGGGTCGACAAATGGTTTAGTGATACAGTCTTACTGTAGACATACTTAAATAAAAGGTTGAGACCATTTCCTTGATGATGTTCAGATTACAGGGATTATAGGGATGGGATACATTGTAATATTGAATTTGCATAGTGCGCCTGTTTGAAGTGAAGGTTTGTTCCGGTGGTTTGCATTTGTTCTATTACTGTTTTCCTCACCGTCCTGTCCAAGGCACATGGCCATCTGTCTGTCGGCAGAGAAGTCTGCAGTAAAGAGTCAGGATGACAACAGGAAGTCATTTCTGGAAACCGCAGAGGAAAGATTTTGCCTGCTTTACACTGTGATTGTTTCCCAGGCTAAATAAAGAATCACAGGGCAAAGTAATTGTTTTCACTTAGTGATACAAGGGGGTTACTGTATATGTGACATTGCTTGGACAGATCGCAGAAATGAATGTCTGTGCTGCCTGTCAACTGCACGCACACAGCTGGCTGTCTGCTCTGTCTGCTTGCAATGTCAATAATTTAGATAAAGCAAGAAAATGGGGGCATGTAGGGGCAGTCGGTGGAAGATGCTGTTCTTCATCTGTAGAATGTGCCGCTTCTCCCTCTGTGATACATAAACATGGTGAAATGAAATCCAAATATTTTGCTTGTTGGTTATTTTCATTTTTAAGTATGTTATTTGAATTGTTAAGATTGAAACTATAGAGGTTAAATTGAGGTTAAATAAAAAATAACAGCTCTGTGTTTGTGTATGTGTGTTTGTGTGTGTGTGTGTGTGAGAAAGAGAGAGAGAGACAGATCTAGTTGGGGACGGAGAGATGTGTGGTAGATCAAACTTAATGAAGCAGAGGCGAGAGCGAAAGCGGCTGCAGTCCATTCATTGACTGATTAGCTGCTGAAATAAAGTGGCTTTTGGTGAAGAGAGACGTCGGCGCAGTAAACACTGAATATAGGGAAAGGAGGGCAAGAACATTACAGTAGATATATACTTCAGATGGGGCGAGTGCTTTAAAATTCATGTATTCTGTAACGCAGGGGATTGAAGGCCTGCCCTGCCTCCTGCTTTGCTTTGCTTTGCTCCACCTGCTGTCACACACAGTCATGTAGATATTCAATGTGTTGTACAGTTGTTCAGGGTGTTAGCCTGGTGTTTTGTCTCTTTATGTGCCTGTACCTGGCCCTTGTTGCGTGGTACTGGCTATAATCCACTTGACGAGACAACAATTCATCAGAGATTTACGCGTGAGCCGCGGTTTCTGCCACTTGGAGCCCTCCGTCTGTCCACCCGGATTTGGATCTTTGCCATTGGCATCAGGCAACAGACCGCCATCCACTACTTTCTCATTCACCTGAGGAAGACAGAAAATAAAACTCTGAGAGGGAAAAGAGAAGCTCATGGAAGACAGAGCAACGATGGGCAATAGTTTCCAGCAATTTATATCCCTCATAACAATTCATCACGTATATGTGTCCAAATTTAGCAAGAGCCTATAGGGTCCTCCCCTCCTCTGTTCTTTCTTTTGACTCCCAGCTATGTGTTGTGTTTAGTGCTAATCAGCCAATGTTAGCATGCTAACTCGCTAAACTAAGATGGTGAAAATAATAAACATTATACCTGCTTAGCACCAGCATGTTAGGGTTGTCAATGTGAGCAGAGCCGCAGTCTTGTTGTTGGTGTATTTGATTTTGAAAGTTAATAATGTTGTCAGGTTTTGCAAATCCATAAACCACACATGCAGACAGAAATGCACAGAAAATAAATTTTTGGATGCCCTGGTGACTTATGATGCTGACCATGTAATTATTACACGACATCATCTCTCTCTCTCTCTCTCTCTCTCTCTCTCCTCATGTCCTGTCAACTCTCTACTGCACTCTATCTAATAAAGGCAGGAAATGCACCCAAAATACTTTAAACATGCCTAACATGCCAGTGGGTCAGTAGAGCCTGTCATCCACTGTCTGGTATAGGATAAAAGGTCCATACCACTTTAATATAGTATGTAATAATAATCCCTGTCTAAAGAGTACCTCAGTCTCACACAGAACCCAGTTTAAATCACATTGTCCTTTGGTATATCTTCCCATAGCAGCCTTTTAGTAAAGACAAGTTATACATTAATATAGGTTTTTAATCATATGGTGGTATGGGCTTGGCACTAGTGAGCTAGATCTGCTTTTATAGCTTTATATGGTGAAATGTAGTGGCTCAGGTGACAGCTGGACCAGCAGCTGGAGTTATATTCAGACATCCAGCCAACTGGTGAGTGAGGATAAGCAGATCGATACCTCAGTAATCAATACTTCAATATTCAAAAGCTGCTCATTTCATATTAACAAGTGCTGATTACAAATATGTATTTATCTGTATAAGGTTGCAAGGCTCTTGTAGATCAGCACTCTCTGAACCTACATCCTGAATTATATCAAGCATATTTTAACACCGCAGTTAGGAAGGAATCAGTTTACATCATTTTGTAAAATGTTGGTCTTTTTATGCATTATACAGATTAAGAAATATAAAAGATGTTTTAAATGTATTTACTTTCTGGAAATAGAGAGAAAGAATTGAAAAAAATCGAATGTTCTTGTAACACGATCACTCATGAGAATAGAGACATGAAAGCTCTTTGGTTTCCAGTTGTTTTCACCATCACATGACATCGTCTCATCTCACACTGGATGCACATTCAGTGTTTCTCTATTCAGATTAATATTTCAGTGATAATATAGCTGTACATTTCTGAGTTGGTGAATATAAATAGCACAACCAACTACTACTGTACCACTGTACTGTTTACAAAAAGAAACAAGAAAAAATAAAATCCAAATTGCAAGGATAATAGGATGATAACTGTGAAGTTGTTTGGTTTTATGTGACTGGTTCTCCATTTTGAATATTTTGCTCTCTTAGGCACCATCTTTGTTGGACTGTGTTTTTCAGTTTCGGTGTTCAGCTACTTGTAGGTTTAGATTTTGCACCTATCCGAGGCTTCTTTCTTCCTTTTCTTGTTTGGTTCTTTAGAGACAGTTTTCTTAATGTTTTTGTCTCCTTTTTCTTTTTCTCTGCAAAGCCTTTGACTTGCTCGTGATAATGGGCTGTATATATAAAACAGCTTTCTTTAAGAGGTTGTTGAGAATGTAGTGTAATTTAAAGAGTGTATAGAGAAAATATACAGGACTAATATCTGGGGAACTCCTCAGTCCCCCCGGTCCCCTATTTGAATATGAAGGGATGCCAAAGCATACAGAGCACCAAGAATGTCACTCAATAATTCACATTCCTTAAAACTGCATCAATAAAAGATCAGAGCGGGCTGCCATAGTGAGGTATGACTGATGCTTGATGGGCCATCCCAAAGCCACATAAACAAAGAGACACATACATACTGTACATACACAACCATACAATCACACCTATGCATCCAAGCCAGATACACAACCACACTAAATATGCATGAGCACATATACAAGTACATAAAGCACTGTTATACTTATATGCAAGTGTAATAATATTCTGGAGTTTAAGGTTAAACACTATAATATATCAAGAATGTCGAGAAACTGGTCTAAAAGGTCTGAAGAGAAGGTGATTTGGGGTCTTAACATCCAGAGCGCTGCATTATTGAGAGGGCTGAAGCCACGTGTGCCGAGTAGTGAGACACTCCATGTGATCATCTAAATCATCACGAACACCGTGGACGACCATCCTCCACTGATCACTGATCATATATGTATCATATATGATGTATATATGTTACTTTTACACACACACACACACACACACACACACACACACACACACACACACACACACAGATACAAACCTGCTGGGTATATCAAAGTTGTATCCTGGTTTCCAATCCTGCCTTTTTACCCTAAATATTTTTTGCTGATAATATTTCTGTACCTTATACGTAGCCTACAGGACTTTTATTTGTAAGTATGTATTGTGAGTATTTTTACATTTGCTAGTCTACTTATATGCAATCTTCCACATTTGAAAATCACAATACACATCTCACTAAAACGCACGTTCTCTGTAATGTTCAGTTAAGTTTCAAGACTTTCTGCTGTTGATAAATTAAAGTACCAAGACCATAGTAAGTCCGCTAGAGAGTACCACAGGTAGCCTACACTGTAAGCACATATTACCAAAGTGAATCGTTTTGCATACAAGTCTATTCCAGCAATAAGTCCATTAAATCACATTGTAATAAATGTTTATTGTACCTGCATTGCGTCTGGATTTGAATTGCTGTTTTGAAGAAAAATCGCTGCAATCCTCCTCCGCTCGCGCTCCTCAGCGACCCTTAAGTGATCTGCAGCAGCATGCAGAGAGACAGAGGAAACAGCTATTTGAAGGAGGAGCAGAGCTGCTCAGGGTCCAGAGCTCACACACTGAGCTGAGGATGAATCTGAGAAGCCAGGTGCAGTGAGGGCATCCGTTCTGCTAAAGCCTGAGCTGCTCTCGCCAAGTGAGGAGGAGGCAAAACAATTTATAGAGCAACAGACGGAGCGAGGTGTGCACGAGAAGCTTACATCATACAAAGATAATTAGAAGTGCCAGACATATTATAACCTGCAGTGATGGTGTACAGGTCCAAACTCAGACAGGCGCTAATAACAGTCTGACTCTCTGAGGAAATTAAAAAGCAGTGCTGTGTTTCATCCACACATACAGTCCAAATAGATTATTTTATAGCTCTGTGTGCTCACATATCCTCAGATATAATTATTATTATTATTAGATTTACAGCCCCTTCACACCAACAGGCAGGAAAATCCTGCAGGCTGCACTTTTTTATTTTTATCTGCCACAGTTTGTTATGTGATGTGGTGTTTCACTGTCTCTGGCTGAAGAAGTCACACACAATTTGCAGGATCAAAGTGACAATATGTCAACATGTTTGTTATGGAGAGAGAAAAAAACAATCATTGTGTATTATTCAGAAAAGATCTTACTTAACTGATTCATTTATTTATATTTTTTAGTATTATTTTAGTCATTTCAATGGTCAGACATAAGAACTGTATGTGTGGTGGTCTCCCGAACGGTTAGTTTGTTAATGTTCACTAACATTCCTCCACAGAAAACAACAAATCGACATTCAAGAATTCATTTAATTTCACTTTAAGTGCATACTTTGTTCTGTGCTCCTGTTTCTGTCTATGGTGTCACATGAATTTAGAAGGTAAATGAATATGAGTGCAGGAAGTGGCCTCCTGTGCCCAAAATATGCTCTGACATTGCCTCTGCATCGGGTTTAAGTGCCTCTTCTCAAATTCTATGAAAGTCACGAGGAGGAGGGGAACTTTTTTATTGTGGAGGGGAATCTGACAAAGAACAGAGAGGAAAACCCACAGAGAGGGAGAGAAAGAGAGACAGATTGGTTGGGGTGATGCATGGAAAGAAGTAATTATGTTTTGCACTTTTTGGGTACACCAAAGTCTTCTTTTAATCTAGATAAACAATCAACCCTATACCAGAAATGTGCACTTAATTGTGCATACTAGTGTGCGCACCTTTGCAAAAACAAATAACAAAAACGTAGTGACTGGTTGTTCCTAAATTTACATGGAGGTTTATGTGTCTGCTACTGCATGAAATCAGTATTTAGGAAGGATGAATGTGATGGTTGGGGAGGGGTCAAATTGTATCTCATCTAAGATAAAAGGGAAAAGTTTTAGAGAAAGTCTGATAAGAAAATACAGCTGTGACACAATGACTGAAAGTCTTCTCAAAGCAGCGGTTTCAGTTCTGTTTCTATGAATTCTGTATTAGTATGGTATTATTAATTGATTGAAGTGATTTTAAATAAAATGTTTCATTTGATTTTTTATATTTCATTTGCTTTAGATAATTCTCAGTTGCCAGAGAAGGTATTCATTGAAAATATGTTCACCACTGTTACTGTTATCATCCAAACTGAAAAAAAATCAATATTTTTGTTCCGTCTGTCCTTGTGCCTCTTATCTTCCTACAGGTCTGTCTCATTCCTGCAGACACCGAAGTTATTTTTAGCCTTACAAGTTCCAGAGAGCCTCCAGTTTCCCTGGTGCCTTACACATCAGCTCAGGGTTTAATTGAGGGTGTGTGTTCAGTGCAGATGTTCCCTGTGTGTGTGTACGTTTCTTTTTTCTCTCTTTCCTCATAAATGTTGCATTTATTTTCAGAATTTGCCACAAACACTCACACGCATGGCTGCACACATTTGAGCGCATACTTCACACTTTGTCTCCAGCTGTGCCACAAATATCAGCTGAATCTCATTCTCCTTTGTCATAAGAGACCTTGAAATGTAAGATTAAAAACCTGTTTGAGTTATAAAAATATTTATATGTTAATGTAATGAAGAAGATGCACATTAACAGCCTCCTGGCAAAGAAGAACATTAAAGGTTGCTTGTTGTTTACACTCTGCGGTTCTAAGTCATTCCCCAAAGGTCCAAACACAAAGCAAAAAGATAGAAGAACCAAAACTAAAATCTCCACAGCTTTCCTAGTAAACAAAACTATGAAATAAAATACTATATTATAAAATAATATGAGATAAAATGTTATCTGAAAAGATATTTCTAAGAAGCAACACGGATAAGATCGTCTATAGATATGCTGCGGGCACTGAGAGGCTGTACCTTGAGCTAAATGATATCAGTATGCGACATGCTGATGAGCAGGTATAATGCCAACTGTGGTCACCATCTTAGTTTATGTTCATGCTAACATTTGCTTATTAGCACTAAACACAAAGCACAGTTGAGGCTGATGGAAATATCATTACTTTGGAGGTATTTAGTTATAAACCAAAGTATTTTAAAGAATTTTGACCCAATGATGGCACTAAATGAAGAGTTAAATGATCACCAAAGTGATTACAATTTATCCTGAGGGGAACATGAATGTGTAGCAAATGTCATGTCAATCCATCCAACATATGTTGAGACATTTCACTTAAAACCACAAATGTGAACCTCATGGTGGCACTTGAGGAAAAGTCAGAGGATCACTGAACTCATTAGGATTCATCATCTGGGAACCATGATCATGTCATGGTAATTCATGGTCATTGTAAAGAGATTTCCGTCTGGACCAAAGTGGTGGACCAACAGACATTTCTGAGAGCCTAGAATACCTTTTGTCCTCAGTGGAGTTGTGCATATATTATTTTCTGAATAACACTACATGCCTATGACAGAATAGTATTCAGGTGATAGCAGTATTCACCCACCTACTTGCTCTGTCTCTGCGCTGCTGCGATGAATTTATCTCCAGCAATGTGACTATAAATTTGAGTGAAAAGCAGAAACTGCCGTTCAACGCACCTGGAAACACATTCCATTTAAAACAGCTCCCAGTTTAGTTTTTCAAACTGGATGCAATGCTCTTGAAGATGTGGTAGAATACAACCACTTCATTTACCCTCTGCTGCACCCCACCAAGATTTCCTGACCCATGAGGCTTACAGGAATGATAATGCCAAAGAATTTAAACATTCCAATTAACTCAAAAATCCTAATCTGTCCCTTGTGTTAATTATGCATGTGCAGTTCTGAAGATGCTGTCATGGTCATTTTTATTAGGGACCACCGAAGGTTACAAGTTAATTACACTGTGTGCTACCACTTAACTTCTTTTCCACTAAAACCTGAGCGAATATGTCATATAGCAGGTAAAAGTTTTATATTCTTGCCTATTTTTCACATCACGCACTAATGCAACACATACACATCATAAACAGACATGGAAAGGAAAAAGACACATGGGCTGCTGAATCTGAAAGAAAAAAAATAAGGATAAATAAAGTTATATAAAGTTCATTAACATGAACAGATAATATCAAGAGTAAGAAGAAAAAGCATAAGAAACTCTCCTCATCAGAACAGTCACCCAGTGGGAAGGTCAAAAAGGGAGTAATTGGGAGTGCATTGTTTAAATAAGGAGTGATCAGGTGAACTTAATCAGGTAAATGTAATGTAATGTAAATGAGGGCTGGCAAGGGTGAAAACAAGAGCTAATCAGTGATGAAGAAAGCAGAGGCAGGGAATAGAGGTAAAGGAAGTGAGGTAGGTGAGCAAAGGAAGTGGGAAAAGAAACAAAAATAGGGATCTTTACTACAAAAATAATAACAATGTTATATTTATATTTAGATAGAATTATTATAAAATATATAAGGGATAGGAAGAGTTTGCTGGTTTAATTGCTATGTGAGTCATCCCAATCTTCAGAAACATGCTTGAAAAAGTCACGAGTAGTTTTGAATTTGTAGACAGACTTTTAGCAAAATATCAATCTGTAAAATGTTTTGTGATAATAAACACCGCAGACTGCTCCAGCAGCTCGACAGCACCACGGACAGCGACTTAGTTCAGAGTTCACATAATTCCACACTCCTGAGGCACAGCTGTAGCACATCTGCTGTCATCCTGCAATAAACCACAAGGGTCCTACTGGAGCCAATGCTTCTGCAACTGTCACGCCTGCCTCATCTCTGCTCTATCAGCTCGTCATCATTCTCTCACCCAGTCGCGATCTTCACCTTGTACTGTCGATCTGTGTGAACCAAACTTGTGAGCGGTGTTTGGTTGCACCGCAGTGGTGGAGAGTAATAGTACAAGATAGCATAACGCTTGTTTCTCTTTTTTTTTCATTATTCACCACTTGTGCACTCATCTGTTTTCTCCCTGCTGTTTGAGTCTAGGGCCTCTGTGCTAGTTGGTCTTTTATTTTTTTATAATGTTAACTTATTAAATGTATACCTTCTCTTCATATATTGTACCAAGTATTTGTTAGGAACTTGCACTTTAGTCAATGATGTGTCTTCCTACTTTTACTTCACTACATTTTGAAAATGGATAGTTAAATTCTTCCGACAATAACTCTGTTTTACTTTTGATAATTAACTATATAAATACCACAAACAGAAGTATTATGAGCATATATTTTAATCACTTTTTTACACAACTGGTCTTGTTCAGAAGGTCATCCACTCTTCAACCTAACTATATCACTTGTAAAAGTATGTTCCAATCTTTTCAAGCTGGCGTTAATATTAGTTTTGTAATTATTTTGCACCAGTGAAATTTAAATATGTAAGTCATAAGAAGGCTATTTTAAAAAAAAGTTAACTTTAGCATTACTCTATATGTTGTATATAAATCTTTTTCATAGAAATTCCAGTTTCTGTAGGCTCACTCTGGCTCAATACAAACAGGTCAGATACATACTTTTTAAAATTAGGTCCTTTTTCTGCTGAGCAAGTTGATCAGGTGAAAGTTAGTACATTAAAATGATTAGTTATCCTAACATTTGGATGCTCTTCCAGGTTATGGAACGAAGATCCACTCTGTTGCATTAAGGGTTCCTAAAACTCGTTTTATTCAAGAGAGACTTCAGTCTGAGTGAACAGATGTTTATTGACACGTACATAAAGAGTCAGTAAAATCGTGCCCCCTGCTGGTGGTGGAAGGGTGATGAAGATCTGGATGTTTAGTTGATTATTCGATCATCCAATCTACAAACAATTTTGATAATCGATTTATCATTTAAATATTATAAAACAATTTGCTAATAAATTGATACTACTTAAGATAAAAAGCACTAATTAGGTACAATGATGGCTATATTCTTGGATGAAGTACCATTTTAATGTAGCTGGTGACTGATTTATATTCTGGTGGGTAGTTGTTGGTAAATGTAGTATATAGGTAAACAAGTATAAGTATATTGTAACATCAAAAGGAAAAGTAATGTACCTCAAATGTAGCTAAATGTATTTAGTTAACTGGAGGCAGTAACACACAGAAACTACACAAGTCTCTGCTTTATGGAGAAATATCAGTGTGAAAGTATACAATCCTGCCCTTTCTCATTGGTTGCATTCAAACAAAGCTGTAGTGAAATAAGTCAGGTCCTCCTGTACTTTTGCAGCCACTTTCTTTTCTTTTCAGTCAGGCATTAGCTGAGCCAGCTTCTGCTGTCTGTAGAAAAAGTGGGTGGTGTTGTTGGACGAAGGCATGGAGAGATGGAATGTAATGTAATGTGATGACAAAACAAAGCAGCTCTCCTCGGGAACAAAGACCCTTCGCACAGTAGCTGCTCAAACTCAACCGCCTGTACATCACCAGGCTTTTCTTTTATAGATTATAAGGTGGTACAGTGGTGGTTGGCACTCACAGGGCTTTCTCCCACTATCCAGGTTGGCGACTCTGAACGGCCACTAGGTGTGAGCGTGGTCTTGAGGGTGTCCCCCGCCTCTCTCCTCATGTCAGCTGGGATCGGCTCCAGAGTAGTCTTTGCTGCAACACAGTGTAGTTATCCTGATGCAACACCCTGTAATATTTAAACTGTTTATATGCTGATATGTGCCAGGGGTCTTTTTCTTTAGTTTACTGGACAGATGTTCCAGCCCTCAGGAAACAAGCTGAAAATATCTGTTAGAAAAACGAGACCGGGGGAAAAGAAGCTCACAGGATGCATGCAATATTTGTATTTGCTCATGGTGGAGCATTTTTTTCCCCCGCAGGACGTTTTCTTTCTTTGTGTAAATCTCTTAATGCTCTTGTTTACCCTTCAGCGGTAATGATTACTTACTGGGCAGAGAGCGTAGCCATTAAAAGAAGCAGGAATCTGTTACTGCTCTCAGACTTCTTGTTGCTCTCTCTGTGTCTCAAACGCACTCATGCCTTGTCACACATTCAAGTCACATAAAGTGGATTTACATTTTTCTGTAGTTACCGTACAGCAGATTAGGAGTTTAATGAGGCAGGACTTTCTTGCAGTAACTGGGCAGAATAAACAAACATTCAGAGGATAGAATATGCTTGGTCCGCCTCGGTTTCCTGACTAAGATGTTACGTCAGTCTGGGGGGAAAAGGGGGGCCCATTGAGATCCCCTCATATCTGCTGAGGATGTGAGAGGCTGTGGCTGCTTTTGCACCACCCCCTTCATTTCCCCATAATCAACAGGAAGAGTGGAGGCCAAAGAGAGCGGCCACACTGCAGGAGAGGAAGAACGTAGAGGTCCAGCTGTACAGTCAGAACAAAGGAAAACCACCAAGGCAAAGGAATGAGCAAGAATCAGAAAGAAGTGAAGAAAATCCAGTCCGTTTATCTGCAGAACTTGGAAAAACTAAACCAGGGGATAAGGCCAGAGAAGAAAAGTTGGAAACCAAAGGAAGGAGACTTTGCTGTGCAAACAGCGATGGAAAAGCTGCGACAGTCTCCCATGGCTGGAAAAGTAACCAAGAGCTCAGCAAACAGAATCAGCAGAGATCTTACCTGTTCCATCTGCTTGGATCTTTTCAAGCAGCCGGTGTCCTTGCCCTGTGATCACACCTTCTGCCAGGGGTGCATTGAAAGTTACTGGAGTGGTCCCCGGGGCCCTGGGCAGGGAGGCACAGGCTCCTGCCCCCAGTGCAGGAAGGTGTACCCCGGACAAAGCTACAGGCCCAACCGCATCGTTGCCAACATAGTGGAGAGCTACTGTCATGGTCTGGAAGAGAGCGGGACTGGAGCCCACCTGGCAGACGTTGGGGTGACAGAGAGGGTTCCTGCTCCCGTCCCACGCTGCAGCAGACACAGAGAGGAGCTGAAGCTTTACTGTGAAGAGGACCAGGAGCTGGTGTGTCTGGTGTGTGGACTCTCCCAGGAGCACAGAAGTCATACCATGGTGTGTGTCCAGGAGGCTGAACAGAAGTACAGGGTGAGTTAAGTAATAGTCTGTCTGTAAAAAAAAGGTTCTGCAGAATGTCAAGATCTTGCAATTTATGTAAATGATGTTTTAAGGATTTCTGTTTATTTTCCAAACTTAGGACATAATGCATATTTTACTTAGTGCATAGTACAGTATACGTGGTCATTGTCTTTTGCCTGAAATGGTGGCAAAACATTTCTACTACATCCTGTCAAAATTGTCAATGACTTCACTGCAGGTGATAGTTTACATTTACATTTATGCATTTAGCAGACGCTTTTATCCAAGGCGACTTCCATGTGGGGAGGTGACCGGGGTCAAACAAACTAGATTTTCTTCTCCAAACATTCACTTTGATAGAGTTTTAAAAAGGACAATTTTTAAGTGTGCCTAAAAGTGCTCCCTCTCTGGTACTTACGGTATTTACTATGGTCCTTTCATCCCATTTTATTCACTGCTGTGCCTCCTTGGTTTCATATATGTGAGCAGATGACTTAAAGGAAACTTTAGTGCTGATTTCCCATGTCTATTTTTCATTAATGAAGTTTTTGTTATCCGTATCTATCGGTTGTTTCCCTCCAAGACGACTAATAAGTGTAGGTGTGACATTGTATTTGAAGTGAGAAGCAGGTCAGTATGCTGAGTCTCTTTCCCATCAGGCATCTCTGAATGGTTCCATGGATTCACTTAAAGCTGAGCTCAACACAGCGCTGCAGTGTGACCGGGAAGCTGAGGACGAGGTTAAAAAGCTCAAGGTGAAAGGGAAACGCTTGCAAAACATAATGCACACACTGCACCACTATACATAAATAAATATATCTGCAAAACAAATGTGATAGTGTGTTTTATTTCCAACAAAGATTTAATTGAAGGCCTAATTCAGCCTCTTTTAAAGATATAAACATTGGTTTCTAACAAAGAGTTAAACACAGCATGGATGCACTGTATCTGCACTGTAATGCACTTGAAATGCAAAGGTCAGCGATTGCTCCCAGTGACAATGTCCGCCTTCTTAGGAGCACACCGCTGACCTGAAGCAGCGCATCGAGGCCCAGTTCAGCGACCTGCACCAGTTCCTGTACCAGGAGGAGAAGCTCCTGCAGGTGAAGCTGAAGACAGAGGAGCGGAGAGAGCTGATCCGCCTGGACGAGCACAAGGCCCTGCTGTGTGTGGAGATCTCTCGCCTGCAGAGAGCCGTCCACGAGATAGAGGACAAGCTGAAAGAGCAGGACCCGTTCACTCTGCTCCGGGTGAGATTGGCTCATATGAACCTCATACACAATAAATACAGTCCACCTGGAAATGATTAACAGCACGATGAGTCAGCTACGGAGAGGATTAAGGCAAGAAATGCTGAGCTCTTGCTTTCAAATGTATTTTTTTTTACCAAACTATATTGTATTAAAACTAGAAGAAGTAAATAAGTCAAATTCTTTTTTTATACATCATTCTGTTTGTGTGTCAGACATGTATTTCTGTGCCAAAATATTAAATAGGCTCCAACATCAACATTCAAGCTTAATCCGAGCAGGGTGTGACCAAGCTTGTACAACATTCTTAAAGGCCAAAAACATGATCAACATGTTTGACAAAATGGTAAAAATGTTAACACAGTTGCTACTGTTGTAATAACAAAAGACTTTGAGCAGTGAGCACAGGCCGGATGTAGGGCAGTGATCTCACTCGTCGATCTGGAGGATAAGGAGTTTAGCTCAGGCGCAGATGATGCTCTGGCTCACGGCTGCGGGACTTTCCCCCAGCCACAGGGAGATCCCACAGGGTGGGATAGCGTGACCTCAGACATTGATGTAATGTGGAAAAAGCTTTCTCTCCTCTGAGATTCAACAAAACTAATCACAAGTCTCTGTCTCTCTCTTCCTGTGTTTATTCCCATTATCATCATTATCCGTCTCTCATTTCAGAGCATCAAAGTCCTGCTCCAGAGGTAGGTGTGAGAAAAGTTTGACATTTTTTATCCTGGAAATGTTTTTGTTTTTAATCTCTCTTTATTTTGTTCTGACTTTACTTTTGTTGGCAGGCCTTCGCTCAAGTTTGAGAAACCTACATTTACACCTCCCAGTCTGTGTGAGGGTCGGTTTGCAGGGCCCCTGCAGTACAGAGTGTGGAAATCCATGAAAGGAAGCCTTTATCCAGGTACTTTAAGTGACCTCATCTCCCATTTGCAAATGTAAACTACAAGCAGTGAATTACACAGAAACCAGCACGGATCATCAAAGCTGAACATTATAAAAGACTCCCTTAAATCTTTTATTTTTTGTTTTTGTTTTTAGTTCCAGCAGCCATCACATTTAACTCCAGCACGGCCAACCCTTGGCTCAGCCTGACCTCCTCCCTCACCTGCGTTCGCTACCAGACCTTTAACCACACCGTGCAGGACAACCCCTACAGGTTCAACGCTGCCCTGTCACTGCTTGGAAGCCAGGGCTTCACCCACGGACGCCACTACTGGGAGATTGAAGTGTACAGCAGCACAGTCTGGACTGTGGGGGTGGCTCGAGAGTCGGTGCCCAGGAAGGGAGTCATCAAAGCCCTTCCAGCCAACGGCTTCTGGACTCTCTCCCTCTCTTATGGGATACAGTACATGGCTGGCACTTCACCCCCAACTGTCCTGTCCCTGGAGGAGCCACTGGCCAGGATCGGAGTGTACATGGACTACAAGAGGGGCCTGGTGTCCTTCTACAACGCAGAGAGCATGACACACCTCTACACCTTCAGGGAGACCTTTACTGAGACGCTGTACCCTTACTTCAACTTGGGTTTTCTGGATAAAGTGCATGAAAACGAGCCCCTCAAAGTTTTCTTACCAAAGATTTAAAAAACTGTGAAAAAATAGGCAACAACTGAAACAGGAATAAAAGGGTAAAAAGTTAGCAGACAAACATGAAAACATTTATATTCATTCTTTTGTACAGATTTGTATAAGACGGTGGATTTGTAATTGTGCAATGTACTTTAGATATTATAAGTATCTGTCAAATAGAAAAAGATGCATCTTATCCCTGTGGACTTGGCTTGTTACCGCCCACATTATTAAGTGGAATAATGTGACATCATTGGAAAGGACTGTGTATGCGCCACTTATTATTATGAAATACAGCTCCACAGGGAACCTTTTAAGTAACATTTTTGTAGCACATTAATAGACTGGATCTACTGCCACACATTTCATTTTGGAGAAGAATGTGAAACTGCCTGGTTACCTGACTGTCGTGTGATAATGTAGTGTGCTATTATGGTTATTTTACTTGTGCTTGATACACTAATACATTCAGTAAAATGTCTTTATCACTCTATACGGGGGTTTTGTTGACATGTTGAAAAGATTTACATTATGTTTTTGTTGATTATGTCTTATCATTCTAATGATGTATTTGGTGCATTTAGGGACCTTGGGGAATGTTTTGTATTTTGATTAGAGCTGGTGTAAAAGCAGCTTGGGTTTAAAAGTATTTTTTGTCTTGTCAGGTGGTTTCTACTATTGACTGTAATGACTGTTTACCCTGGCTGATCCAAGGGCTGATGCATGTGGCACAATGACAAGTGGCATCCAGTATAACACAGAATTATATGGTTAACATTTTAATAAAAGCATTTCTTGAACCTTTTTTTCCCAGTGTGTGCTTATTCCAACACTGTCATTCCATTACATGCTGTAGATGTTCACAGGTGCAATAACTTCACCTTAACACATACATGCCAACATTTAGGTTTCAAATTACGGGTGTTTTCTTTGGTGGTGGAGGTGGTCTATATAATAACCATAGAGGTGTATTTACATTTTTTGTCCTACGCGTCATTTTTACAACAGGTAACGTGTTAATGGGCCCGTCTGCCTGCACAGAGAGCAGTTGCGCATGCGGACATCAGACAAACATACAAAACTTATGGACTGAGGGCCATGCAAATTACAGGATTTTTCTGGGAGAAACAACAAACGGGAGGGCAGGAAAAACAGGAATTTTGGCAGATCTGCCATAATGAGAGGCTATTAATGCTGCCTTCCTCCCTTTGTTTTTTATTGGAATGCATCCATGTTGTGTGTGTTCTGTAAGTCAATTTCTTTTTAAAAAGCAGAAAGAAATTGAAAAACTGTCACAAGGGAACTTGACATATACTGTAAGTAAATGTTAATGTGCTGCAGGGAAACTCAAAAAAACATAAAGTACATCAAATCTTAAATATTTTCCTTTCTCCATACTCATTGTCCATTGATATAACACAACAAAGTGCATTACATTCATTAGAAGTGATCAAACTTTCAACCTCAGACAGTAAACAGTGACACAGTTGATATTATGATAAAATAAAACAAGGCAAACTATACCACAATATATACATTTTATATCTTAACACAGTGCTATGACGTAATCAGCTCATTACAGGTGGAGTGACTAGATTTACTTGAAATAATCACTGGAAACTAGTCCTTGCCTTTCAGTCTATATAGCTATATAAGGAGGAAGAGCAATGATGGCTTCACTCTTTCTAACAGATGTGAATGTAAAGTATGTGGTTTGGTGTTTGTGGTGTCGATCCATGCATTCACTCCTCGTCTAGAAATGGGTGTGTCCCACCAAATGTTAAGGGCAAAGTCTCCATTTAGGTTTGGGTTAGTTTTAGAGAGTCACTTGCTTGCATGCAACGTGTCCTGGAACTTTGTACTTGTGTAGCGTACATGAAAGCCTTTTTTATTGATGCTGTCATCTGAGTGAAACTTTAAGAGTATGGCGTCCCCGGCTGAGTAGATCTCCTCTGGGGCCTGAGATAAAGAAACAGATACAGACATAAAGAGAGAGGTGTTTGAAGATGGATTTAGTTTAAACAGTGTTTACTACACAAGAATGCTATTTTTAGCCTTACCCCAGATCCACAATATCGTCCCAGCCTCGGGGACTTGATGTCAGCACCATCATACAGCTCCACGTAATCATACCCACAGTCTGCCTCCTCCTCGACCTCAAACAATTGGAAGATGATCTCCACTCCGTAACCCTTCTCAGCAGAGACCACCCACAGGCAGTCGGAGCCGCCGGGGTAGTTGTTATCTCCAAACTGGGCATGAGAGTAGAGATCTTTTGTCTTGACCTCGGCTTTCAGGCTTCCTCCACATTCTGGGAATTCACAACCACAAAATTAGAGGGTCAAAAGGAGGAACTCGTAAAAGTGAGGAAAGAATGCAGATTTCTAAATACAGCAGAAAACAAACCCATAGTTGAAATGTTTGGTCTTCTATTCTTTCTCCAAAGCACCATTTTGCTAATTTTCCAGTCTTTCTGGGGGAAGAAAAGCAACTTTATTGTTGCTCAACCCACCTGCTCCGTATGAAGCCTCAAAGCCTCTCTTCTGCACTGAGTTGTCTGAGAAAAAGCGCAGGAACATTTTGTTGCCACTAGAGATGACTGGAGAAGGCTTTTTGGTACCACAGAAGCGTCCGAGGCTTGGGACACGCATGTCTCGCCCATCGAAGATCTCTAGATGGTCGTAGGCACACTCCAGATGAGCCTCCATGTCAATCTCGTTGAAAACCTGAGTGTCATTTTAAAAAGCTATGAATGACCTCCAAAAGTTGCTGCTTTTTAAGTCTATTTTGGTCATTTGGGCCATGACATATTTTTTAAAAGACAAAACATCGATTGACTTACAAGTTTGATACGATGGCCCGGGGTTGTGGACAGAAACCAGGTGCAGGCCTTCTTGCTGGGATAGCTATCAGGCCAGTTGGGGCTGCTTATTGTGCCTGACGGACTGCTTACAACATGATCGCAGCCCGCTGAAAAACACAATAACATGTCAGAGCAAAACAATGGAAGCTGCATCACCAAAGGGTCACATCATTTCCTCTGCTTTAACTCAAGTGTGCTCTGGAGGATTTTCCTTTAAACAGGCGTCCGTTAAAAGTAAAGGAAAATGAAAGCAAAACTAAATCTTTCCACACCCAAACATACTGGGGATTTCCCAGGACTAAACTGTTGTCATTGAGACTATAAGTGGCTACAAGGAGTTACTATGAAAATCTGTAATGTTTTGGAATTGTTCACAAGACCATCTTTGTATATAAAAGTAAGATGTATCAAACAAAAACAAAGAAAGATTATGCAGGGTCTCTCCGTCCCGCCCCCAGGAGGTGTCAGCTGATTCTTTTGAGGTCAGGACAGGGTGATCAACTCAAAGAACTGGTGAAGAATCACATACTTAAATAAAAACTGAAAACACTGTACCTTCCTTGCAGTCGTGTTTATTATCGTGCAGCATGAAGCCGCTGCGGCACTGACAGCTGTAGCTTCCGAAGGTGTTCACACACTCATGCTGGCAGCCTCCGTTTTCTTTGGAGCACTCATCTATGTCTGTTGAAAAGTTAAAACAATTTCGCGCAATGTGAATTTTAGGCCCAGGTCAGCATCTGAGTGCAGACACAAAAGGCTTTCTGTATGAAACGCTGTGTTGAGACCCACAACCCTGGATCATCTCTTGGAGATATGCCTAATGTTTCTGAAAAGCTCAGTTCTCCCTGTTCACAAAACAAAATGGAAATTGACAAATATCTACAATTTGCATTTTTCCATGCTGTCACCAATGAATAAATACAAAATAAATTGTATATAAAAGTATATAAGAGGTTCCTATGTGCATTTTTTGATGGGCTATCAACATTTGTTTTAATCACAAAAGAGTTATCCAGTAGGACATTTATTGGACAAAAAATTTCATCAATTCTATAGCCATAGGCGCTCTGATTAATAAGAACACATCATATAAGCTTATATGGCATTAAGCACTATCCATATAATTTCTAATTGTGTTTGCAGCTGCCTGCACTGTTCTTGGAGTGGGGTGATTGTTTTGTCCTACCAGATTTGGACATTACATAATACTTCCTCAACATTTCCTTCCTCAATACTTCCTGAATACTTCTTTCTTTATGACTTACCAGAAAAGAAGTGAGCCTTGAAGCCCCTCTTGGAGACGGTGTTGTCAGACTTGAACTCAATCCTCATGTTGTTGTGTTGGGAGGTGATGACCTCGGGTTTCTCTGCTCCGCAGAACTTCCCATGAAGCTTTGAGCCTGTGCTCAACCCACTGCGCACTTCCACATAATCATATTTACACACCTGATGGTAAACACTAGAACATTTTACTTACAATTTACATAGAAGAATTGGCCTGTGAAATTGTCATGATTTTAGAATGTTTTTTGATAAAAATCTGCAGAATAACTATGATAAATCACCTATAAACAGAAACAAATCATTAAGGCCATTAACTTACGTCATTTCCTTCGGTCTCGAACACATCGAACACCAGAGTGATGCGATACTGAATGGGCGCCACCAGCTGCCACACGCAGTTCTTGTTGGGAGGGTATTCTTTCGGCCACCCGGGGGTGTTGAGGGAGTCATTCAGCTTGGTAATGAACCCACCACAGGCAGCTGCTGGTGAGAGAGAGAGAGAAAGCACTGATTTTAGTTGCAGGAGTATGAGAGAAAAACACTTACATAACATAAATGACCCATTTGTGTGAATTCTTTTAATCAGTTTGTTTTTATCATTTAACTGCAGAAAAGGGTGACCTCTTAATTCACCAAGAAATAAAGTCATAACCAAGAAATGTAATAGAAAGTTGTGGTAATTAAATAAATCAGTACTGACAGCTTGTGAATCAAAAGGCTGCAGACTAACTGTTTACATTAATCAGATCAGTGCTGTAATGGACTGTCAAGGAACACTGCCATCTTGTGGTAGAAAAGAAACAACCAGGCCAGACCACATTAAACTGCTTATGTGAATGTATAATAAGTATTTAGCATCTAGTCGTTGATATGTCATCCACCACCTGCAAACACTAACAGCAAGGAGTGGGGAGCCATAACAATTAAAGACTCAGAGCCTATAGGTGGATGCTGCGGTGGAGGTGGGTCATCTTGAAATGCTATATCGACATCAGGTGAGCGGTTTGGCAGCAGGCAAGCAGTAAAAGAGTGCACAGCTGACAGCTTAAAGGTTCATATTTTGGGAACCTTAAATGGGTGGTTAGCTTAGCTTAACACAAAGACTGGAATGATATGAGGTATTCATCTGATCAATTTACTCCCTGGCAGGCTTCACTTCATGCTCTGCAGCAGTGGCACTCAAATGTTGGGTGTCAGTGTTATTTCAGTGTGTTAACGCTCTACACTCACTCTCACAGCTGCGTCTGTCAGCTGCCAGCTCATATCCAGGGTCGCAAGCACACCTGTAGCTGCCCAGCGTGTTCAGACAGCGCTGCTCGCAGTTACTGTTGTCAGGTCTGGAGCACTCGTCCATCTCTGACAAATGAAAAATGGACAGAATTAGTTCCAAATCAAAAGTTATTTCATCTGCTGGCGGTTTGCACCTAAAATAACATCCTGACCTTTAAAAAAGTTGGCTGTAAACCCAGCTTTGTTGACCGATCCATCAGATACAAACTTCAGCCAGAGCTGGTTAGAGCTGCTATTGATGTCGTTAGGTTTGTCATAGCCGCAGAAACGGCCGAGCAGTGGGCTGCTCTCTGAACTACCATCCCTCACCTCCACATAGTCGTAAGCACAGCTGTCATGTCTCTCAGTCTGCAGCCGAAGCAAGGACAGGGAAGTTTACAAAGAGACATCACAGCAGGTGATAGTGAGACCTTTCAAGGACATGGCGATCAAAACAAAAAGAGAAGCTAACAAAAATCTGATTTTGATTAATGAGTTAATTACAATTTTGCAAGAAGAAGATGAAAATGCAAATATAAATGCTTTTTCATTGAAAAATAAAAGGGATCATTTTAAACCTTTGTCCATTCTCCAAGTACAGTCATTTTTCCTGAAGATATGTATTTGTTTTTCATAACCAGTATCAAAGACAGTAAAATAGATTTTACCTCAAACGACTGAAAGGAGAGGCCAACATCGAAACCTTCTGCTACTGTGATTTTCCACACACACACTTTGTTTGACAGGTAGTCATCGGGATAATTGGGGGACTGGATCTGGCCGCTGTCTCGCTGTACCTCTCCCCCACAGATGGCTGCACAGGAGGTGAGAAGTGAGATTCTACCTTCACTTTTCTACATTAATCAATGAAAATTGTAAAACCTGCTGCAATGGCTGATGTAGCATGTGTAAAGTGTATATTAAGGTCACATATCGTCAGTGTTGTACCTTCATAGACAGCTGAAAAGCCTTTGCCCACCCAGCTGCTGCTGCTTCTGAATTCAATCCACAGCTGACTGTCAGTTGAGATGATTGGATCTGGGAGTGAATCTCCACAAAAACGGCCTGCCAAAGCACATGAAAGAATAATGGCACTGTCTGTCAGCAACTACTTCACAGTGCTCAGTACTGAGTATATAACACAGGTATGTTACTGTGTCGAGTTAATGATGGATAATACTCAGTGGAGGGAGAGGAGGTCTATAGGGAATCAAAGTTAAAGACCTTTCAGAGGAGCTTTTCTCCAGAACCCGTCTCGGACCTCCACGTGGTCGTACCAGCACAGGTGACTCCTGAAGAGGTCCATGGAAGTGAAATTTAGAACAATCTGAGAGACAGAAGACACAGAAGGACGGCAGATTGTTAGGAGAGACATTTGGAATCAAGATTGAACATCTATCTAGATTCTTGAGATTCACAAAGGTTGAAAATGTTCAAACACAAATGACAACAACACAGTGTCTTTTTGTCACTTGACATTTTTTCAGTTGATAACGAGCTAGCCGTGCACTGAATAGTTGTATATAAGTGAAAAATGTTGTTTTTAACTAAATTTAACCCTTTATTTACAGTTTTTTAAAATTAAAATAACAATATAAATCTTAAGAGTAAAACCATGATTATCTTAAAGCTGATTCACTAACCTGCTGATTGATGCTACAGCTGGACAACGTGATTAAAATCTACAGTATTTCATAATCAATTATCACATTGACCTTAAAAATAATTTTTTTATAAACGTGTACATGCTATTTTGTTTTGAAATTTAGCTGTTATGTTCGCCATAAGTAATTGCAGAATGCGCAGTTGCAGTTACATAGGCTGGAGTGGACTGATTGAATGAATGTTTCATCTTAATTACCGTATAAAGGATTGGGACAATTTATTTATTATAGTAATTGTGATATGAGTAAATACTGGCATTCATGAAGTCAGATGTTGAATACGTGTACATTTATCCATTCCAACTTATTCCCACGGCTCATCAACATAACTTACAGTGCTAAAAGTTGAGGGATTTTAGTAATACCCTGTAAGGGAATCGTGTTCTGTATGTACGTGATTCAATAAAGTTGGACATGAACTCTCACAAATTAGTACAGTTGAAACCCTGAACTGAATAATATTGTATACACTCCACATCCCATTAACTGCAGAGTATGGGTAAAGTGCTAGAGTTAACTTTGACCTCATGACCTTTGACCTTGCAGTAAATACATACATTTGTTTCTTTTTGTCTTGCCCTTATTGAATCAATGTGTCCACCCTTTTGTTGTCCCCCACCTTCTCTCCAGGAGTGACAGAAATCCTCCAGATGCAGTGAGCGTATGCCGAGTAGCCATTCGGAAAATCAGGAGAAGAGAAGTTTCCAGCGCTTTCTTGCAGGCTGTCCCCACACCCTTTAACAACCACACACCATAGACACGTGGTTATACTACAATAACATCAAAGTCTCCGAATGAAGAACAGAGGAGATTTTAACTTATTTAGTGCACCTTCAGTCATGATCTGTAATTGAATTGGCTTTGAAAATGATAAAAGTTTAAAAGAAAGTTGTGAAAATTCATACATACATTATATGGATATGATCATTAGGTGATTATGTTTTCCACACATATAATGCATCTTACTTGCACACTTGTAGAGTTTGCGGGCTTGTGCAATGTCCCCTTTGCTGAGCTTGGTCCTCTGCCCAATAGGTGGTCTGACTCCATTGACATCATAACGGGGCAAGATTGTGTCTAAGAAGATGCCTCTGTTTTACACAAATCACAAACATGAGCAGCTCTTTCTCAGAAAAGTTCGAAGCAACGTAGAATTCAAAAATCTATTACAACACAAGAAAAATAAGATAATGAAAAACATCTAACTACACTGATTGTAGTTTTTTGGAATTCTCAGGTAAGAGTGCAGGATTTTTTTGAGATCTGACTCCTGTTCAACACCTTGACACTTTATTGTTTCTGATAATCTCTCACTGGGTTTTGAACTCACTCTTGCACAGTTCCCATGGTGATGCAACCATGAATGACAGGCATGTGCAAACAGAGCGCTCTGAATGGGGCCCTTCGGCAGTGCCAGCCGGCTCAGTGGAGCCCGCTCCTGAATGCCAGAGAAAAAGGCCACTCCAGCCCAAATTGTTCAACAAAGCCTACACTGCCAGGCCTTTATTTAGCTTGGCTTGCCTCCATGACCCACACCAGCAAAGCAGTGATGGAGGTAAGAAACCACAGCACAGAGAAAAGCAACGGGGCAACAACATGCACGAGACAGAAATGAAAAGGAGGCTAGTGTGAAACCATTTCTGTGACAATAAAGGATCAAATCCCCTGAGGTTTCCTATGGTGCTTGTTTAGCAGAGCTGAATGAATGGATAAACACCAGGTCAGTCCAGTAGCTCAGCTGATAATGCAGCATGATACTCCAAATAAACATAAACCCTGTAATGAATACTGTAAATACCTGTAAAGTATCACGTCAGATCTCTTATTAGTGGAATATGTAAACAATTCAAACCCAAATTATTGGAAATGTAAAGGAGTTAAGTCACTGATTGAGGATGTCAGAAGCAAGGTAGTGGTGATGAAGGCCTGGTTAGAGAAGCTCCCTTGTTGCCAATTTAAATATACAGGCAGAGTGAATCACCAAATTCTCAACAAGTAGGCTTTTAAGCATTTCTCCGAAGTTGTTTAATGTTCCGTTAATGTGAACCAGAAAACAAAATATGCACACCCAGGAAACCTGGACATCTTTGCAGTCCCTTTAGCAAAAAACTAATTTTAGGAAAGAAAATGTGAAGCATACCAACCTTGAAAATGTATTTCTTGCATAATGCATGATGCTGCCAAAGTCGTACACCTCCCCAAGTGAGTCGACCTCGCCTGGCTCCATCTTCAGGAAGTTATACTCCTGCCCTAGTCATATACAGATAATCAGTGGACTAAATACAAAGAGAAACATCTGGAGCACACACACATTTTCACACGTATTCATGTCAACACACCTGCAGTTAATAGTACCTGCTTGGATGTTGTCTCTGATGATGCTAACATGCTCATCGCGGTCCGGACGTGTGTGTTCATGCCAGAAGCCGATCACGTGGCCAAGTTCGTGTACCACGATGCCAAACTTATCACAGTTCTTTCCTATAGAGATGGCCTGAGGCCCGCTACCTCTCCTCCCCACGTAGGAGCAACACCTGCAGGGGGAGACACTGTTTAGGTCCACATCCTGGAGCACCTACAAAACAAACACTGATTATTTGCTGCCTGTGAATATTAAAAAGGACGATACCAGTGTATTTGCAAGATTTAGATTTTTAGTTCTTGGATTTAATTGTCCTACAGTTCCAGGCAGCCATTGCTTTCCATTTATTTCTGCATGCTTCGACTGATCAATTAGCATCACTACATGCAACTCCTATACATACAAACAGTCATTTGATCCATTGTTAATATAAAATATTGATTGTAACAGCTTTAACTGTTTAAGCACAGATTGATACGTCTGCTCTGTATTGCATTGTGGCAATAATGTAACTTTGACAGCAATGAATGCAAACTTGATGGATCACACAACTCAAGCAAGCTTATAGAGTCTGCCACTTGACTTTCACATCATATAAAAATGTATGGAAATCAATGGATCAGTATGGTTGGCTTTGATGTGACTATTGTATTCATCTGTCCTATAAAATGAGACATTATCTATGTTCAAATCTGTTAATTAATTATTAAATAAACCTAAACAAAACCAAATAAATTATTTAAAAATGGTAATGAGCCAACCAACTCACCCACAAGGTCTGTAGGTGAAAACAATGTAGCTTTCTTCCGTCGTCCTCTCAGTGAATAATATACAAGTGTGTTTCTCCCAGTGACGCATCGCCTGACGGAAAATGGCTCGCTGACTGCCTGAAAGCAATTAGAGTTTGACAGCTTCAGCATGTCAAAACTGCACATGGCAACGAGCACATGCCGGCTGTGTATAGCAGAAAACTCCCCTGTAAGAACAGATGAAAGATTTGTTGTCATTCAGAACTTACCACTGAAATTCCCACTGATCACATATGGGATGATGCCATCCGGCCACACTCGCTCAGGTCTGGAGGTGGCTGCTCTCCTCCGACGATGGAGACTCTGTCTGTCTGCGGCTCTCTTACTCCGGACACGCTCACTGGAAGTGGAGCTGTTAACTGTAACAAGCGTAAATCTGCATTCATTCGCACCCCTTTATTCGAACTTACTAAACAATTAGTCAGAATTATTTATAGATTAGTAAACTAATTCCTGCTTTGATACCTGAGTCTGTATGGTAGGTCTGGTCAGCGTGCTGTGTATCATCACTGCTGGGGGCTTCTTTGAACATGCGGAGGTCATCTTCATCAAGGGCAATGTCTCCCAAAAAGGCAGCTGGGGCAAACAGATGGACACACTGATAACCAACACACACACGTAGCCCAAATTATGTTCAAAATAAACTTAAGATGAATGTGAATAATAACAGTATATGTTGGGTCTTTCCTGCCCAGAGTTGGATCTAAATCACTGCAAGAAAACTTATTTCCAAAAAAGTCAAACTATTTCTGTAAGTAAAGTATTCTGTAATTACAAAACACAATCTGAAAAGAGGACACTAAACTTAAAAAAATGGGAATTTAAAATTTAAATTAAAAAATGAAAACATGAATGCTAGTCTTCTTTCATATTGTAAACTTGGAACCTGCACATGAATGTAAAATTAGCACATATTAGTTCAATAGTTCTCTCACTCACTCACTCACTGATCAGTAGACTTAAATGAAATGCTCCGTACATATTTCAACTGATTTTTAAACTTTATCTTTGAATCTCAGTAAATGTTTCTCCTGAAAGCAGGAGCCATAACACGCTGCATGCTTTACTGTGTCTTTAAGTGCGTATCTCAGTCCTGAATGTGCGTGTTTGATCAGCAAACACACCTCCTGAACAGAGTCTGTACCAAACACAGAGTAAAACATATTGGAGGACAGACTGTCCAGTGTTGAATGAAGACGTGAACTGAATACTTTACAGGACTGTGCTCTCACTGTGCTGGATTTTGCAATGTTGCTGAATAGCTACTCAAACAGCAACCTACAGTACAAATCAGCACTTTGTACCGAGCCATTGTTACAGGAGCTTCCTATGAATGGCCTGTACAGTAGATGGTGTCTGCATAGCTGTGTTTTCCCACATTTAAATCTATTTTAGTAGTGTAGTTTAGTGCTTTGGTTAATAAGGAGGGTTTCTCTCTTTTCAAAATGTCCTAAGGGTCAGTGTTTCATTATGTGTTTCAGTATGTCATTTGCTGCAGCAACCTGCTCTTGAAAGTTCAGCGACTGATGTGAGAGAGAGAAGGTGAATGAGGAAAAGAAAGGAAATATATATAGAAATGCAAATCTTTACTACAGCCTACTACATGAGATGAAAGCTTTACTATGAGGGCTTAACATATTTCTCTACACTTCAAATGATTATGAGAGAAAACTGATTGTCTTCTTAAATCAGTCACTTGTGACCAACCACCTCTAGATTACTGTATGTGTTCAGAGTTCAGAGTACACACCCCAAAGTTGTTCTTGATGTTTTTGTTCACAAAGTGTGTGTGTGTGTGTGTGTGTGTGTGTGTGTCATGTGGACAGAATGATCACAACAGAATCATTAACTGATTTCACCCTTTGACAAACAAACCGACTAAACACCAACAGTCAGCAGTCGCCTATAATGATTGAGACAGACGGAAATTTAAAACATCATTGGTATCATTATCCAAAAATCTGTAACATCATATTTTCCAGTAGTTTTTGTCACAATATAACAAATGTAAGCAAAATATTAAATCATTTAATCACACTGATGTTAAGTGTAATAAACAGTGTTCCTCTGTTGTAATCTACTCTAAATAAAACTATTATTTTGGCAGCTCATAATTTAAATTTTCTCACAATCATTAACTCAACGATAAAATACGTTTATATTCGTACGATGTGAATGTTGTATGTAAATATATACCTCTCTGAAAGGGATCATTCTACACAACTTTAAGTACATTTTACTGATAATACTAATGACCTTTAGTCACATTACATGTTGAATGTATTGAATTGTAATTGAGTATTATTATGGTGTTAAATTAGTACTATTACTTAATAAAAGGATCTGAATCTTTCTTCCACCACTGATTACTGCAGGACTTAATGTGTTCTTACACAGTCGGCGGTGTAGCACAGAAACTGTAACATGAAAGTGATGAAAATTGGGAGAAAACGGCAGGCAATCATCAGCAATCATAAGAAATAGAAAATACCAAAAGAAGGAATGATTGTGACAAAAAATTGGACTGAAGTTTGATTGTTGGCTCCAACAAACTGTGTTGAAGTGAGTGTGAAAACCCTCATCTTATATCTTCAAATACAAAGTGAAAAGAAATTAGAATCTTAATGGCTAAATTCATATTCTCTAATAAAAACTGTTTAGATTTTAAGGCTAAAAGAGAAGCGTTTCATGAACTGTGTCTGCTTCATCCTGATGCCCAAATTAGGTTTTTCTGGCTCCAGAACCTGACAAAGACGAGGCACTGAGTGGTAAACCTAAATCCAGACTTCAAAACATCCTTTCTAAAAACTTCTGGGTGACATCACACACATTTTCCCCCTTTTATGGGATTAACATTTTGTTTCCATTATTATAAGCATACCTTCTGTATAAATCAGTAGTCAAGCAGAACAGCTCACTAAAGTCTCTTCCATTAAATACCTCATTTAGCCGTGTGATGTAACAACCTTTGAAAGTTCAAATGAAAAGACATAGCGGGCCCTGTGTCAGCCTTTGAAGTGAATTCACTCATGCAAAGGGTGACTGTAAATGACTGTCACCCCTGCAGTGTGCACCCCATGCCCTGAAGCCAGAGGGATTTCACCAGCGTCCAGCCGAGGACTGCGCTGGCACGGCCTCAATGACCTCTAGTCTCCAGGCAACTGCCTCGGAGAAGAAGAGTGGTGTGTTTTGGAAGTTTCAGAAGTCACAAGTGAAAAGGGACCCCGACCAGCTGGAGGCCCCCTAGTAACCAAAGGAATTGTTTGTCATGTTGGATGACAGAAAAATGTTGCATGTTCTTTAACAACAACAACAACAACAACAGAAGGTTTGTTACAAATCAAAGACACCCTGGCAGCTGCATGCCAATTAATTTTCTTTCACATTAAATTCATAATGCATGATTGAAATCTCATCAGCAGTCTGTATATCTGTTTAATATCAATATGGTGTTTTTTATTGAATGTTTCTTTATTATTTTATTATAGATCATTTTTAGACAAACACTTTACTCTGCTTCTATTTTAGACCGCTTTACACTTTTACACCATTACATTGTAGAGACAAAGAATCATACATTTCCCTTTACTGCATTTATCTGACAGCTATAGTTACAGCAGTACTTTAAAGTAAAGTTAATCAATATTTTACATACAAACATAAAGTATTACCAGCTCATAAAAGATGATGTATTGCTCTAGATGGAACTACCTAAAAGTTATGATGATCTGCACCTTAATGCATTAGTAATAATAATTACAGTCCACAATAACATGATAAAAGAGGCCTTATCACTACTTTTATTCATGATACTTAAACAGATTCACTACATGGAACAACTCTAACAATAGTGGTCCAGATATCTACTTCAAACACGATAACACATGAAGAAAATACAAGTTTCACTATGAAAGTATCAGTGACGTCTCATACAGGTGGTCTCTGCATTAAATCATTAGCCTGTTAAAACTGGAGCTGCATCTGCATTGATCTGATTGACCTTTATCAATAGTAACTGTATATCTGCTGTGTCAAGGAATCATTGTCAGTGCTCTTCTGCAAGATAAAGCAGCTTTTAAAAAATGTACATAAAAAAATACTGGTTGGCTGGTTTTAGTCAAGTACATTTACTCACATACACATTGCTGGAGTATTTCTATTTGATGCTACAGTATATTGTACTTTTTACTCCACCAGCTACATTTATCTGACAGATTTAGTTAACATGCTTTAACGATCAACATTTTACATACAGAACATGGTTTTCTACGGCAAGTAAATATATTTGTGTAATTCTACATTTAATCCCAAGAGCAACATTTAACTTAAGGTATTTCAACTCACAATGATTAGGGCCTGTAACAGGCTGTGGATTTGGGCCAAAACACATGATATGTACATCAACGGGAAATGCAAAGGATCAGTAAATTCGCAGAGGAGGTGAAAAGCACTGTACCAGCTTTGCAGGGATCCTTGTAGTCGATTACATCCCCGAAGTCGGTGAAAGTGTCCGCAAACTCCCAATCAGCCGCCAGAGAAACGCGACACACGCACAGCAGGAAGACAAATGCAGGAGCGACTTCCATTACTTCTGATCAAATATCTAGAAGAGGTAAAGTCAATGGGCGTTGGTAATTGTAGGAAGAGCGTAAAAAAAAAAAAAAAAGTTCCTCGACAGCGGCGGCGTGATTTTATGAAACACGGCGCTGTTTTCTCACGTCTCCATTCCGCTGCAGTGATTCGCGCCGGCAGAGCTCACACGGTTCACAGCAACACACACATCCACGCATCTGAAGCCAGAGAGGTGCTTCACCTGCAGGCAGATGGGCTGTACACGTTTATATAATGTGTAAGGAAGTATTAGACCTCGTTTAATGTTTCTTTCTTTCTATTTAGGTCGTTTAGTTCCGTTTAGTTTTGGTGGGACATATCAAATGATCAGTAACAGTTAAGTTAATAAAAGTCTACAATTTAAAATTCCAGTAAATCATTTATATGATCAGTTATGTATGCTGACAAACCTCTCTAACCCTGCTTTAGGTTGCAGGGTCAACTCAACACACACATGCGTCCTATAATGTGTGGGGGCACTGACTCATTAGTGCAGGAGCTGATTGAAGATCAATCTAAGACAGGAAAGTATCCACTTACTGAGTGCGATGAGTTCAATGTCCTCCTCGGCTGCCCCGAAGCTCATCCATCCTTCAGGAAACCTAAATGTTAACTGCTACAGTTATTTCGCCTGCTGAAATGTAGCAAAGCGTTACCTTTTACAAGAGATAACTCCAGTTTTCTGCTCTTCCTGTGAGCTGCTTCACTGCTACACAGTTGCCATGTGGTGATGGAAGAAGATTCAGTCTCCTCTATGAACTGCTTTTTTGTGTTGGCACTGACAGAAAGGACTACTGCCATGATGTATTTGTTTATTTATTTATTTGGGTGAAATGCCCAACTACTGTCACTTGACTTTGGTTGTTTTGGTGTCAAAGGATCTCTCTGTTGCAGCGGCCCACCGTTGCTTTGAATCTTCTTTGAGTCTGATGCAACATTCAGGTCTCAAAATAGCCTGTATGTTTCAGTCATATGTGATCTCTCTGCATTTTAAAGGAGACACCGTACCTTAAAATCATCACCTTCAGATTATGTTCAGCACTTTAAAGGAATAGTTTGATATTTTGGGAAATACACTTATTTGATTTCTTGTTGTGAGTTAGTTAGCTTAGCGTAAAGACTGGAAACAGCTAGCCTGGCTCAAAGCTAACAAAATCTGCCTACAAGCACATATAATGCTCATGAATTAACACATTGTATCTCGTTGGTTAAATCTGTGTATAGTGTTAAAACAACACGGCTAACGTGGCTCTTACCTTTCCCACAAATCAACATTTTATGTCTTGTCTATTAAATATGTACAGAAATAGAAATGTAAAGACAATAGCAAATATTTCCTTCTGTTACAGTGCTCCTGATATTAGATCTTTCCTATCTACATCCTTGAGAGCTCCGTTTTCCAAATTCTGTGGATGCAGTATAGAGTCTTAAATACATTTTAATTATTTCTTTCTTTAACTTATATCCAGTTATAGTTATCCTCTTTCTCGGGTCTACCCAATAAGAAATTGGATAAAGTATGTATTTTTAATCTTTTTTTCTTTTCTGATTCTTTATCTACCTGGCAAATGCACAGAAATGTACAATTAATCATCTTTTAGTATCCTTCTCTTCCACTTGTGTATAAAACCCTGTGCTGCATTTGTTTCTTTGTATTTTTATTTTTATTTTTTGGTGAAGCAATAAATGTTTTCACTGTGTTTCACATTAGAAGGTCATTCCTGTTAACAGGTCCAACAGGTATAAAGCATTGCGTGCCATTATTCCAGTTTTCTTATGGTGACATGCAGATAAACTAAATGAACATTTAATGTTTAAGTACAGTGAATTGTATGGTGCGTGTGTTTACCACTAAGTGGCACTGACGGATAAGGTGTAGAATTGAGTAAACCTGCAAGAAAAGTGAAAGAAAAAAACAAACAAAAGAGTTAGCAATAAAAATGTCTGATGACAGCTGTGGGGTCATCCAGACAAACTGTAAATCACTCAATAAGCCTTTTTTTCTCTTCTCGTTGATGTGATCTCATTGCAATCATTTAGTGAGGAGAGAGAGAGAGAGGGAGAGAAAGACCACTTCACTCCTCCTCTGCCAGCACACATCTGCAGCTGAGGAGATGGGCCACTGATCCGGAGAGGAACGTTTTTTTTTAATGCCCGGGAGATCGCTCTGCACAGCATGACTGCCATCAGGGTGCTGTGAGAGTGAAAGTGGATACTCTAACTTGAGAGTATTTATGTTGACCTTCTTTTTGGTTGAGCTGCTGCTTTCTTTTAAACTTGGGGTGATGTCCCAGCGCTGGTGCAGGCAGGTCCTGCTCGGTGTGGAACTGGGCATGCTGGTGGCGGTCCTGGTGGCCGGCAGCGCAGGACAGATCCAGGATAGGAGGGAGGCAGGGTCGTCCTGCTTCGGAGGATTTGACCTATACTTTGTTTTGGACAAGTGAGTGCTACTACTTTTACTTGATCACAGAAGAGGGCTTTTAATATTCGGTGCATGACACATCTGATATTATTTTGAAGACACAGGTGTAAACATAATTCAAGATCATCTCCAGAGCCATTCATGGGCTACTACCACTTTACATATGTGCTACTTTACTATAACCAGCAGGTTTTAACCTGTTGATAATAAGTATTGATCTCTCTTGTGTTTAACTTGTTGTGTAACTTAATATAGGACACGTTTCAGGCTCAGTAAAAACAAAAAGAATCATGTGAGTAATTTTGAGTCATATCTGCCAAAACAGTGTGCTTATGGATGTAATGTATGTTTCTTTTGAAATGGCACTTGTGCAGTTCTTTTTCCACACTGCTGGTTTGTTGTGGTTCAGTGTGGGGTGTGCATCTACCACAACATCTTATAGCTCCGTAATTTTCCAATTGTCGAAAAACTGAGGAGTAAATCAATCAATAGCGTTGCAATTCATTGTAGTTCTTCCCGAGAAACAAACTAGGGCTGCAACATTATCAAATAATCTGCTGATTAACCCTAACCCTCGATTAGTCGATTTGTGGTTTGGTCAATTAAATTCCAGAAAAGAATGAAAAATGAAACTTGCAGAGTCCCAGGTGACGTCTGCATTTCTTGTTTTGTCCGACCTAAAGATACCCAGTTTAAAATGTTATGTAACAGCAAAACTTCTCATTGGAGTGGCTGGAACCAGAGAGACTTGAATGCCCTGTGAGCGCAGACATAAGGGTTAAATTAGACAGTCCATTAAACTGTCACGAAGCAGATAGGACGCTCCTGAACAGGTCACATCAAGCAATATGTTGTTGTTTTGTAGGCCAGGTCATAGTGAACACACTTAAAAGCAACTTAAAAGTGTTAAGAATTGAAGTCAGAAAGTGTGTTTACACAATGATGAATCCTTTTCAAGGTGCTTGTGCATTCACTAAAATTATAAAGTGCACTGCGGGGATTCTGGTTGTCAAAGTGCGGCCACGTTTCACAGACAGGAGCCTCAATCTAAAGTTCCAATTGCAGTTCTCTCTCTGCTTCAGTCTGCAGAACCCTTTCTCCATTAGAGCCAGATGTTCCAAAGCTCCTGAGTTTTTGGCTCTCTGAGCACTGGGACTCACATCACAGGATAAATGAAAACATAAGGGAGGGAGAAGACAAAGAGGGGCAGTGAAGCCTGAGAAGAGGCTGCAGAGGTTTTGCACATTTGCCTCTAAATTCTTTTTAATTACTGACTTCTTCAGATTGTTCTGATTAAGTCGGTACCTGTTTTCAAAATCAGGACCTGATATGAAGCTGAGCTCATCTGATAGAATGACGTGGCACTTCAGGTTTGTTTGGCATTTAAAAACGGGCCAAATGAGAAAAAGTGGAAACATTAAGTAGAGCTGCAACGATTACTCAATTAATCGATTAGTCGATAGAAACAAAATGAATCGCTTATCAAAAATCTACTATTTTGATAAGCGATTAATCATTTCTGTCATTATTCAAGCAAAAATGCCAAACATTTGCTGGTTCCAGCTTCTTATATGGGAAGATTTGTTGCTATTTTTTTGTCATTTAAACAATTTTGCCTCTCAAATGGGAAAATGCTCTGCTTTTCTTTGAGGTTTTGAACTGTTTGGACAAAACAAACATTTGGAAGATGCGTTTTCTCTATTTTCTGATACCATAGCAGATTTATTAATAATGAAAATAATCATTAGTTGCAGCCTTATATTACTTTGTAATGTAAATGTTGTGCAAGAATGATGAAGTTCGGACTCATTGTTTGTGGAGTCGTGAAATTAAATTTACTGTACTAAAATGACTGCATAGTTATCTTATTACATTTTCACTAAACAACAACGAGAGTTAAATGGCCTTCCTTGGTTCATCTTCCCAGGTCTGGCAGTGTGCAACATTACTGGAATGAGATATATTACTTTGTTGACCACCTGGCTCACAAGTTTATCAGGTAGGTCCACACAGAAACATCACATTTCAAAGGGGAAAATAGTAAAACAGTAAAACCTGACAGTCGTTTCTTCTTCTTTTTTCCAGTCCTCAGCTGCGGATGTCTTTTATTGTATTTTCAACAGAAGGACGGATTCTCATGGCACTAACAGAAGACAGGTACACAGCCTCGCTCAAAAGCCTTAATGATTGTATTTGCCTGTCTGTTGTATTTTCTTATATTAAGTTAAATGTTATCCTCTGTGCTGTCTCATTTCATTTAAATTAATATACATTTTTATTCTCTATGCGTCATTGATCAGAGAGCAGATTCGGGCCGGACTGGAGGAGCTAAGCATGGTGCAGCCAGGTGGAGACACCTTCATGCACAAAGGTTTTCAAAGAGTAAGCCATTTGTTAAGCCAATGGGAAACTGAGCCTGCTTACCCAACAGTATGGCATCTAACTTTTTTTAAATGAGGCTTGTTGAAATTTATAGCCACTGACGCCTCAAAACCTCTCCCTCAGGCCAGCGAGCAAATATACTACGGGACTGGAGATGGTGAGTAGAACATTTTCCTTGTTAACACTTAATCGTTCCTTCTACTAGTAGAGTCCTCTTTAGCCATTCATCAGGACTTCTGGAAGAATCATTATGTGAAGAAAGAAATGACAACAGAAACACAGCTGCCCTTTTCATCACATGAAAATTGGGTTCCAAATATTTTTTCCAAATGGCTCATGTTGATTCTTATTTTGAAAAACACATTACAAATGGATTTCACTGGATGAGAAGGATTTTGTGTCATTTTGACTCTGACTTTCAGGTTACCGGACAGCCAGTGTTATCATCGCCCTGACGGACGGTGAACTGAGAGAAAATCAGTTTGATCTGGCACAAAGAGAGGTGAGATGAAGTTAATAACTTCTCTAACCTACCCTTTTCCAAGAGATAGTAATGCATAATTTTACTTATTTTTCCCTTCACTATGTTACTTGAAAATAACATAAAATTAGAGAACTTAAAGGGTAATTCCACACTGAATTACAAACGTAATGTGCTGTGTTGCCCTCTTTTGGCTTGTGTGTGTTTGTGGCCACATCACTCTGTGAGCTTTTCCATCAGCTGTCAATGGCAAAACATTAAGAGCAACATCCCTGACGGAGGCGTGGCCACGAGTGGAAAAAGCTCTGGTGTCTCCCCACTGTGATTTAGTGAGCGTTCGTCATTTTACTGCAGCTTATATGCTTGTTTGTTTATCTTGTTTTAAATCAGGCCAGCAGAGCGCGCCAGCTGGGCGCCACGGTGTACTGCGTGGGAGTAAAAGACTTCAATGAAACCCAGGTAAATCAATCCATCCAATGAATCTGTGGGTGAATTAATTAATCATCCAAACAATAAGACGCATAAAATCATTCAGTCATATTTCTTGACAGCTTTCAACGATAGCTGACAGTAAGGACCATGTCTTCCCTGTGAATGATGGATTTCAGGCGCTACAAGGGGTCATTGACTCGGTACAAACGACACAAGTGTCATGCTTGTTCTTACCTCATTGCATAGTTGAATCTACTGTACCTTTAATTCAGATTTTTATATTATTATTATGTTTATTTTCCCTTTCAGATCTTGAAGAGATCCTGCATTGAGATCCTGGCTGTAGAGCCCTCCAGCATCTGTGAAGGCGGTAAAGAGGCACAACTACAGAATAAAAACCCCACAAAAACACTGTACTGTATACACTATACAAACACCTGTATTATTTATATTATATCATATTTAGTTTGGATATAATACAGCAACGGAAAGTTACATATAAGCACATTATATACAGTAAACATTATCACATTACATTGATGACTTAAGCTTCTTCAAAAATACAAATTGTATAACCTACTGCAAAAAAAAAAAAAAGATATCAATGGTCAATTTAATCCCACTTCAGAATCTTTCCAGGTGGTAGTCAGAGGAAACGGTTTCCTTCACGCCCGAGACGTACAGAAAGTTCTCTGCAGCTTTCGCATCAATGACACAGTAACTTTGAGTAAGTACATGTACTGTGTTTTCATTCACAAACTTTACTTCCTCCAGGCACACAATCTTTTTTAGGACAATAGGGAATGTTTGCTAACATGTTAACCATATAACCTTTACAATGCCAAAGTAAACAACACATTAATGCAGCTATGCAACTAACCATTGCAAAGCACAATATAATTAGTCTAAACCAAACCATTGGTAAACTTGTGCAGACTAGGACCAAGAACCACATTTGTTCAACAAGCCAACAAGTCGATCATACTGTAAAAACTTGTGTTAATGAAGGTTTAATTGTTTAAAGGAACAGCCCGTCGTATTGGGTAATACACTTACTCGCTTTCTTGCCAAGAGTTAGATGAGAAGATCGATACACTCTCATGTCTTCTGTGCGCTCAATATGAAGCTACAGCCAGCATCTGGTTAGCTTAGCTTAAGAAGAAGACTGCAAACAGGGGGGAAACATCTAGCCTGGCTCTGTCCAAAGGTAACATGTGGTTTATTGAAGTAGAACAGTAGACCCACTGCTACAGCTGCACTGCTAACACCAACGGCTGCCACGGTTGCAAAAGCACAGACGGAGGAAGAACCTGTGAAAGTCATCTTATAGAAGAGATTATGTAATATCTTAACATTTTTACTTACATTAACTTACATTTTACATGCAGGTGGACTACATCTGTGTTTATCATAAAGGAAGAATGTTGTGAACTATGAGAATTATGGTGTGTGTTGAGCAAAAAAATATGTATCACCTCATCCCCTGTTATGTTATGTTACTTACGTTGTAGGTGTGTGAACCCAAACATCACATAAAATTCGAATTATTAATAGGAAGAATAGAAAAGCAGCAGTTTTTGGGATTTCCACTCTGCAGATTCCACTCTAAGTTTGTTTTGGCTGCGCAGATGGGATGGGTGAGGGAGAGCAGCTCTTTGTGGTTCACAATGATTTAAATCCCTGTCCTCCCCAAAAACCATCAGCACCGTCTTCCTCTGCTATAACGCTCAACGCCTCTCAGATCTCCGAAGGGGAATGTGGATATCATCAGGGACTAGCACTGTCTTTGCACACACTAGACACTCACTCAGCCAGGGTAAATAAACCACAGCCCTCCATCATTTGCTCCATTTTCCGTAAGAAGAGGAAGTCCAGGAATTTAATAACAAAAATAATATTTTGAGGCTTGAATCCCCTGAAGTTTCAGGACTGGTAGCGAAAAGTCAAATAAACTTTTCCTTTTCATCACTTTTACTACTTTCTCTCCTGACTATATACAGTATACTCTCATTTCAGCATACCGTGATACAGATTCTCATGTTCTGTTTCCACAGTGAAAAGGCCTTTAGTGGTGAAAGATACCTACCTTTTGTGCCCTGCTCCTGTTCTGGAAAAAGAGGGAACGTAAGTGATCACAGTTTCTTTTCACAGATAAGAGTATCTGGCTCATATTAGACTGAAGAGATCAAAACAGAAACTTTTCACTAACATCCTAATTAAAATAGTAACTTCATGTCAGCATCAATGTCAGCAATTTTGTGATCCACAACATTGCACGTCTCATGAAATTGTAAGCTGTCTATACAGTTTTACTGTGCAAGGCACATTTTGTTCATAACTGAGGATCCTTGCACTATTTTGTAAGATCTGAACGGAAACAGAAAAAAAATATTTTTCATTTATAATCAAATGAAGCAAATTATCTTGGCTCTCATTTACTCTCCTACCGTTTCTGCAGGTCTGCCACTCTCCACGTCAGCATGAATAATGGCCTGAGCTTCATATCAAGCTCAGTCACCATCACTGCAGTCACTTGTGTAAGTACAATATAAAATAAGATGTCACTAAAAAGCAGAACTCACACATTAACTTAAAGCTAAAGCTTAAAGTATTACATTAACTTTAGTCTAGACTTTTACATGCCATTTTGTGACTCTTCAAAAGGATGCTGGATCTTTCCTTCTACTAGCACAGCAAGTGATATATTAGTGTATTGCAGGCCATATAGAGTCATTGCATCACAGAAACGGTTGATCTCCTGTGCATCAGCTGTTCCTTTCTTCTTTCTTTATCTTTGAAGAAACTTCCAGGGCTCCCGTCACACGTCTGCAGCTGCAGCAGCTTGAATCTCTGCTCCAGTTTGCTCATTACTGGCCTTGATGCTGACAAGATGTTATAACATTTGAAAGTAATCCACAATGCCTTCTGTTACTATTTCCCACCCAGCTTAACGTTGTTGGAAAAACATGGAAGAAGCAAACTATAAATGACTAGTCATCTGAAATACTGTTGAAAGTACTAGTAGCAGATGAGTGTGAAAGTGTCAATATAAAATACACAATTAAAAAATATGAGTATTTTCTGTTTTTCTCACAGAAAGATGTACAGATTTGTTGAGGTATGAACTCTTGACTTGTGTTTTTGTGAGTGCGTTGTAGTTACCTCAAGGTCTTCTGTTTCCTGCTGCGTTTTTATCATTTTGTCCAGCAAATGCACATCTCACTATGACCACAGTCATGGAAATCAGTGATTGCAACTCACCCTGGTAATGTCCCCATATCTGTTTTCCCTTTTAGTCTGATGGGACCTTTGTGGCCATAGCTCTGCTCATCCTGCTGCTCCTGCTCACTATCACTCTTCTGTGGTGGTTCTGGCCTCTCTGCTGCACCGTGGTACGATGGCCATCTTGGATCCTCTCAGAGTGACAGCAACATGACAGCAACATGACAGGAATTGGTTAATGTAAATGAAACAGCAGCTCTCCTCTGAGGCTTACAATAAATATTCCTTTTTCATGTCTGCAGGTCATTCATGAACCACCTCCTACAGTAATAGAGGACAGCTCCGTAAGTAGTTTTATTTTTTCTTCCCCTTACGATGACAAAATGGTATAAATTATTAATTTCTCAACAATAATCATGCCCTTATTTGTACACATCTGCTCTTAATCTATAGTATTATCTATTTGCTTCACTCTTGTAAACATGAATACTGTTTCCTTCTCCTTTAGGATGATGAGGATGGTTTTCCCAAGAAGAGGTGGCCCACAGTGGATGCCTCGTACTATGGAGGACGTGGAGTCGGAGGCATCAAGAGAATGGAGGTATAGAGAGAAAGAATGACAACCCAGATAGCAGATATGTTAATATGTAATAAGTATCATGCAGACATAGTGAAACTAAGTGTTCAAAATGTTTGTGCTGTACACAGAGTCAATATTAAATACAAAAGCTTTAAAATCTTTCAATTAAATCTACTGTATATCCGTATCCATCAATCAGCTTCAGGTTCATAGACGAAACACGTGGCAACCTTGGATCTAGCCAGACCAGTTTGGAAATGTTCAAAGATGGGAGTGAGATCAAACACAAGTACAGCAGGAACACAAAGGGAAATGGGAAGTAGCTCATTCCCCGTAAAAGAGATGAGTTTGCAAGTCCGTGCTGGAGGAGACTGATTCACTTTGTTGTTGTGGCTATTTCAGTGAGCCAGTATGAGTTAAGATGATGCCATCTGGCCAGTAAACTGCAAGGACGACAGATCAACCAAATGCTTGGTAGAAGCAGAGTCTGACTGTTTTAAGGCCTGGAGGATAGGATATGTACTCTGTTCAGCCGATTCATGCAAGCTTGCATGATTTGTTTATGGTTGTTATAATAGGCGAGTGTTTTTGGTTTTCGTTAGTCTGCTCAAGAGAAATGAAGGTGCCTGTGTCCGTGAAATCTTGTGCGAAGGATTGGATTTTGCATCTGGCAAGGAAGAAAAGGATCATCTCAGAAAATAAAAAAAAAGTGCAGCTGAAAGAAAAGTTCAGAGTCATGATGAATATCAGAGAATAAGAAGAGGCAGACAGACATCTGAGCCATCTGCTACATGACACCTGAGAGGTGAACAACAGAAAAGAGACTGAGACGTCTCAGTCCACATGTGTCTGTTGTAAGAGAGGAAAAAGGTCAAGGAGACAAGTCACCCTCTCAGTGTGAAGTACTTTAAAGACTGCTAGTGCAGTCTGAGGAGTCTTGCTGTGAACTTCAAGCCTTGAAGTGACTCTGCTTCCAAACAGAGCAATGGAAAATATGCACAAGTTAATTTTAGTGCTTTTTCTGCCAAGTTAAAGCCTTTGTGGCTTGTCTGTGGCAGCTGCAACGGACTCAATTTGAGTAATGAACTTCCAAGGTTGCTTTGACAGTACTGGTTTCACTTTTGATGTGATGGATTGTTCTTGACATTTGCTTTGTCTGTTTTTAGTGGCTCTATGAGCACTAAGGCAATTATGTTAAATAAAAAATATTTTTGTGAAACTCTGTCTACCTGTGGCAGCGGGTCTCCTGCTGAACTTTGATGTTCTAGGACATAAAACAGGTTCAAAGTAAATGCTATTATGTTCTCTCAGAGGTTTGGAAAAAATCTAAAATGTGAAACTTTGGAACATAAATTGACCCAATTAAAGTTTGAGGCAGGGAGCCAACTTTGATTATCTTGTGGATTTCAGAGGACTGGGTTTAATTAAACTCCATGTGGACCTCCATGTTACAAACACCCGTTTATGTATAAAAATGAGGCATCAAGTTGTTGCAAAGATTAACATAGTTGACAGGTTGAATCAGATCACAACATTATGCTGGTGTGATAAAATGATCCTGTTATCTTTACTAACCTTACTCAAGATTATTGAATAACTGTACCAAATTTCACACAATTCCATGTAATAGAAGGATATTTCTCTAGAAACCAAAAATGTCAAGGTCATAGCAACACTCGAGTAAAGGTCAGTGGATCACCAAAGTCAGTAGGATTTATCATCTGGGAACATTGAATGTTTCGGCAAAGTTTCATGGTAATCCATCCAACAATTGTTAAGATTTTTCAGTCTGGACCAAAGTGGTGAACCAGCCAATCGACAGATCCACATTACCGTTACTAGAGGTACACTCCCAACATGGCCAACAATACATATAAACACTGACGCTCTCAGTTTTCGTGGAAAACATAAGCAAATATGATGGTTCATTTATCTGCCATATTCCTATTTTAAACCAGTTTTACTCTAAATGAATGCCTCATGTTTGTCAGAGCTGTGCTGTGATGTTTCTGTTCAGGTCCGATGGGGAGATAAAGGCTCAACTGAAGAAGGAGCCAAACTGGAAAAAGCTAAAAACGCTCGTGTTGTGATGCCCGCACAGGAGTTTGATCCACCACGGCCTTACTACACCATGCACAAATCTATCCGCCCCCAGAAGTGGTACTCTCCCATTAAGGTGCTCTAGTTATTCACTTTCCTTATTCACTCAGTCATTCACACTTCTGTGCAAGTTACTCTTATCTCATGTCTCATATCTCATCAAATTCCTAATAAATATCAGTTTTAGTATTCTGACAATATTCTTTATCTCAAGGTCCACTTATTAGCTTTTTCCAGTGCTTTTAACCACATCTCATGGTCTGCCTTAGTTTGTTATCATAGGGATGTATTACAATACATATTGTTAACATATGTTATATACAGTTTGATGCCTATTCCAGATGTTTTAAAACTAGCTTTAACATTAAAGACTTCTTCCTTACAGTGGCATCTATCTACCATAACCTAAAAAATATTTCATTTTTAGTGTTTCTGGGAGTGATGATGTGTTACCAGGAAATAGTTAATGTGTTTCCTAACATATTAGTCAGCTGAATGAATGGTAATAAGAACCAGACATGAACTGAGCTAACCCCTAAGTATGGAATCTGTTGAGCGGGTGTTATTCCTGACAGAATGCATTCTTTGTTTATCTGTCTCTCTAACACATAAAGCTTCCTATACATGAATCAAGGAGGGACATCTGAAGCAGACACAGTCTGGCAGACTTACAAATAAACCGAAAAACTTCGGTTTGTTAGTTAACTCCATTTTTTAAAGGATTGTTTTTGCTGCACCGCCGGGCCAATGCACACAAATTATGTTAATGTTCTGGTTGCTATCAGAGATCATTGGCATAATATATACTATTTTTTTTGTACTGCCTTTCTACAGGGAAAACTGGATGCTTTGTGTGTATTTCTGCGAAAAGGCTATGACAGAGTGTCTGTAATGCGACCTCATCCTGGAGACAAGGTGAGTATATCGACAAGCCAGAGATAACAGAGCAATAGAAAGTCAAGGCGTGACGCGCTGACTTCATCTATGAAGTCATATAAAACAGCATCAGCTCTTTAAAGCTGTACAATAAGCAAATATTCATTCAAAACAAAGCAATTAATAAGATCATGAACCAACCATGTGAACTTTTGGCAGGAAGAGTTAAAATTCCTGACCTCTGGAAATGAGAGGGATATGGGAAGTTTGAAGCGAAGTATCAAACAACACAGTAGAAACCAAGCTTAGTCTTATCTGCATGACATTAACCACAGTTATTCCACGGAACTAAACATTAAAAAAAAAGTCAAATCTGCATCAAATCGTGAGAATAATGACTTCAAGGAAACCCTCAAGTGGCACAGGGAGTAGACAAAGGTAAAAACAACTGCAGTATTGTCTGGAGTAATGCACTTCTCTGCAGAAGTCATTAGGTATGGAGCAGAAGCTTCCTGTCTCCTCCAGCTCCCAGCGTCAGCACGACTGGGCTGGCATGCTGTTTCCTTCCATGACACTCACTAACAGAGGAATTTCCCCTTTCCATCTGTTGAAGGCTGTGCCCCTTCCAAACCTGCCACTCACTGTGCCACAGCAGATTTAGGAATCTTTCATGGAATACACTGCAGTTTCTGTCTTTACAGATGAACTTTTCTTTACGTTGCAGTTAAATCTGTCAAACAAAACAAGCCTCTACGACGAACAATGATTACTTTCAGTGCACTGAGCCAGTTTGTTTTCCTGTACTACAGGGCAGGTGCATAACCTTCACCCGAAGCACACCCTACCCTTCTCCTCGCTATCCCATCTACAACCACCCCTCCACGCCCGTCTACACTTTGCCCCACAGTTACCAGCGCCGTCTGTCGGACGACAGCCAACGCTTCCATTTGCCCCCTTCACCAACTTCAACGCTCCCCCCTCTACCATCCACTCCTCCCCCGTCCTCCACCACCCCTCCCATGTACACACCACCTCCAAACAGAGCCCTGCCCCCGGCCAACTTGAGCCCAGACTTTGTGCCCCCGTCTCCAACTGGCTCCCTTCCGCCTCCACCTCTGGGTCCACCCCCTTGTAGGGCGCCTCCTCCGTCACGCCCTCCTCCACGCCCCAGTCACGAGAACCACTGATGAAGATGGTTAAAGATCAAAAAGTTGTCTTGCAGCTATGCAACCAGAACTAAAATGACTGTATAACACTGGTGATTCAACACCTGCACAGTGGAAACTTTCAACAAGTTGTTTTCCTCAACAAGTGGCTCACACATGATGTGCCATGAACTAAGACTTTTTTATTTTATTTAGTAATTTAGTGTAGCGCACAGCTTTGGCTATTAAACGCTATTGGAGCAAAGCAATTTATTCCTTTTTTTCAGAAAATTTCTTTCTAATATCAAATCAGACGAATTGACTGGTATATAAACTTGCATTTTAGCCATTGCCTGGAGTGAATCTTTGGAACTGAAACTAATCTTTCACTGCTTCGTGCAGTGAAAAACAATAATCATGAGTTTAAAACTGCAGAAAATCAAGCGGCTCAGCAACTGCGTCATGTGTTTTATACATGCAAGTCTGTATATTTTGTGAAGAAATATTCATTACATTACAGAAGTGTGCATCATATTGCATTAGATGTCTGATTTCCATGGAGAATGACTTATTGAAATGAATTATTTTAGGTAATAAAGGGCAGTAAAAGGAATAGTTCAATCAGGCCCCTGATTATAACCACACGTGTCAAAGGTCATACAAAAATGATATGTGGATTAACTTTAAGTAATGGCACTCTGTCTGCCTGCAGTCCTTTCAGAAACATTTCTGGAGAGCTGTCCACTGTCACTTTAAAGGAGAAAGGCAAGGTGTATTTGCCAGTGATCAGAAGAATGAGGGAGTGGATACAAACAACCAAAATAAGGCTTCTTCGCTGATTGACTTTTCATCTTTGACAAGAAAACATGAGAAGTTGAGCTGCAGTCGAGGTGGTTGTTAGACCTAGAGGTGTATATCCATCTAAAGATACTTTGGTCACCCCTAGAAGCTCATGGAAGAACTGAAGAAACTGGGCCGCTCTGCTTTCCTGGCTGGCACGGCAGGAAATGGGCAAACAGCTGGAATGTGGAAGGATTAATAGAAGGCAAAATATGAATAATGTGAACTTATTTTTAACAGTACCCCAAAATATTTAGGGTAAATAGTTTCATTTTGGGTAAGAATATATTTAGATATATATTTAAAAATATATGGTGATATCAGGGTTTGGGATTATGCAACAAGCCATGGAGCAGCCAGTCAGCTGAGTCTTATTTCCACTCAGATCTACTAAATTAAATCCTAATATATTTTCCATGTGCTTTCCTTAGTTTCAGTTCTTTCTTCATTTGGAAATGCTTTCACAGACGCACGCAGACAGACTTGCAGTTCTGTGGGCAGTGAGCTCATGGAGGCGTGTCTGAGAACACTGCCAGAAGCAGGGGCAGACAATAAAATCAAAATCCAACTATGATGCCATGGAGATCTGGAAGAGGTATTTACACAGCTTAACACTTTAACAAGTCCACCAGCAAGCAGTGAAAAGATAGCTGAGATTAACAAACCTTCCTATTGAAGAGCATAACTGGAGCATAAAGACGAGGGAGTTAAGCCCTCTGGGGCCACTTAAAAGTATTTGTTGTCTATTTTTAACCTTTTTTTTTTTCAGTTTCCAGAATGGCAGAATGTATTTTTCTACCATGGTGAACATATAACACCATATTAAATTCTTTCATTTCCAAAAAGACAATGCAAAACATGACTCAGCACAATTCACTAACCACTATACCCTCTATGTTCTGTGTTTGAAAGCTCACAGTTTACTGTAGTGCCTCCTGTAACATCAGGAAATTACCCCATAGCACATCAACATGCTTAGCCAGTGGCCTCAACTTGGCCAGTGGCACACAGTCCACCTTGGCTGCACAAACAATGGCAGTCACTGATGTCACGCAGCTAATCAGCTCCACAGTCCTCAAAGTTTATGAACCACAGAGTAGCTCACACTCAGCCTTTAACTCATTTATAAGAAAGCCTCAGACTTATCTATTTCCGTTCACGTACACAAATCCTGATGTTTACTCTGATGTAATCAGCTCATGACCTGGCTCTCCCTCTTTTTTTCCATCATGTGCTCCTCTTGTCCCAAAATCAGGAAAAGGAATCTCATACTAAATTGAAGCTCACGTGTTTTTCTGCGTATCATTGAATAAAAACAAGTGGCTCATCTTTCACACAAACTCGGCGCACCCTTTTTTATTCCTGAAGAAGAGGTTCAAGCTGTAACTCACGTGCTTTTGTGACGGTTTATCTGGCAGGAAAATACCTCATGAAAAACTTGTGACACTTGTGTTTATAGTGTTTCTGGATCATTTTACTTGCTTTCCTGGAAAGACAATATCATGTGGTGCAACATCCTGCTGCATCTCAGATACAGAGAAACAGGAACTCATCATCTTCACAACACCTCAAGTCTGTCAACACAATAGACATGAAACAAGACCTGCGGGCTGTAATCGTTTCTTCTATAAAAATCCTTAGAAGTGGTTAAAATTTGAACAATGATTTTCCATCATGTCCCATCTCAGGTACAGCCATGAACCCTGAACCATGACCATGACGCTGGTATATACTTTAACATCTGCATAGTAGAGTAGAGATATGTCTCTTCTGCCACATAATATTAACTTTATTATAAAGAAGAGAAAAGTGAAGGTGTCAGAAAAAGATGGGATGTGACAAAGTTCCTGGACCAGAATCAAACATCATATTCACACAGTGTGTGCATTAGAAGAGTGAATAACCAGGATGCCATTATGTTTACAAACCTTTAATAAAACCCAGTTTAAAGTTTCATTTTCACTGACAACCTTACCTGATGGCCAGTATGAAGAGCCAGATAATATAGAAATATACAAATACTGTTAGCAAAGGCAGCATAGGTTACAAAAAGTCCTTATCTCTGTCTAAGTATAAAGAACAATGACAAGCATTATTTGAAGTGTTATCACTTTAAGAGATGACGTTTTATTTCTGTCTTTAACACCAGAATGTTTTCTGATCTTATGCTGTAAGACATCAGTCAATCTGAACCGCAGACATGATATGTTTTATTTAAAATATTGAGACTAAAGACAAACAACATTAGCAGGATTTTAAAAAAAAATCAATTCAAAAGAATTAAAAGGGCCATTAACACCGGTGCAGGTTGTGGGAAAATGGCAGCAACAACATGCAAACAATTATTAAGCAGTAAAGCAGGTAAAGTGAGCTTCATCATTGAAGTACTTCCAAATATAACATAATACTGGCTCCAGTATAATGCTCTCTAGTGTCCAGCCATTTGGGATTTTGCCTGTCTTTTCTGAAAATATGCATAAAAAACGTTTTACAGTGCTTTCACTCTGTTAATATGAAAGTAATAACTGCATAAATATTTTTTGTCCTTCAACTTTGTGAAAAAAATGTTTCACACATAATTTCCAATGTTTTCTTTGGTTTGCAGCAAAATGTTTGGTATCTGTTGCAGCACTGAGGCTGAATATTGATCAGAGGTCTGAAATGATACCAGAGATAGGCACAATCTGTAATGTACATGTAAACGAATGGATAAACAATTAGAAAGGTTTAAAACAGAATCAATGCCACGTTGATTAAATGATTTTAATACAAAACACTAAAACTGAAAACGGCTACTTTAGCTCTAAGCCAGTAATGTTTTCTGATGCTGTTAAATATTTGTTTTCAACAGTAATGTTTTAAAGATCTGATGTAAAACAGACCCATACCTTCAACCTTGATCGTAGAGAAACACACTCAGTGCTTTGTATTCATTATTTGAATAAAACCGTGCTTACATGGTCATAAAAACTACAGATTGGGCCTTAAACAAAACCTTTTTGATATCCTAACTGGAGTTTTAGACTGACTCCAGGACCAATCCTTCAAGTTCAGCTTAAGAATTCTCAGTTCAGGTTCAGACTGAAAGCAAATCAAATGACTGAGGTAGAACTTAAAGTTTAAACAAGTACATAATGGGCAAAAGGATCATTTACTTATATTAATACTGCAGTAATAATGAAAAGAGAAAAACGATATTAAAATGTGGGTAATACTGAGACTGAACTGTACTTTGGCTCCTTCTTAAGTTACAGAAAAAGCTCTGACTTGGCATATTTTCACAGAGGATTATATAATCAAGGTTTCCCCTGAGAGCATCTTGGCTGAAAAGGTGCGGCAGTAAACGGGTCATCCAGAGCTCTTCCCCCGATGGTCCAGGCATGCAGGGGCCCCACGGCTACCGAACCTATGGCGGCCTGCTGACCGATCCTGGAGACGACCCGGTGCACCGCCACGGGCTGCTGCAGCAGAGGCCTCTCCGTGTGCAGAGGAGGGGCCCAAACACCAGGAGACTGAGGAGCAGCAGGAGATACCGGGACCAGGTGACCCTGTTTGACGGGTTGGATCTGCTGCGTACCAGACTTCAGTATGTGAGCGTTACTAGCTTCGGTTGTTTCCTGCCTCTTTCCAAACGGTGCCCGGAGGAAAACATCAGACGTCTCCCCAGGTTTATGAGACGCAGAGGAGGAGGAGCTGCTGAATGCCGTCTTGCTTTCTTTTGCTGGTGTTTTAAAAGGGGCCAGCTGGAAGACATCAGAGGAAACTGGGCTCTTTGGGGGCTGGAACTGAGATACTTGGTTGACAGACATAAATTGCAGGCTGGTGGAAGTAGCTGGTATTGTGTGGTGTTGTAAGCTTCTTTCATCTGATGGCAACATGAGTTTATCATAGACACATGCAGCGGTCCCAGTCCTAGCAGCTCGCAGTACATTACTGCTGAGCTCCCTCTGCAGGTCTGTGGGTGGAAAATATGGGAGAAAGGTCAGAAATGAAGATGCATGCTTAAAAAGCTTTGCTCAGTTCTGAATCTCTTGAATACATATAAAATATAATCCTTTGCCATTTATATTCATCATTACAAAAAGACCCGTTAAGAAATGTTATTTGTATTATTTACAAGTGTACTGAATTTTAGACTTCAAATCGGGTTTTGTTACCATATTTGTAACATTATATGCTGTTGTATTGTATTTTTACCTGGACAATATTTTTTAAATAGATCAAAATCTGGTCAAAAGCACAATCATGCTGGTTTTTAGAGAGTTGAGACCAAGATACATACTGAGCTGGAGATTGTACAGACATGTAAAAATACCAAAAAACTAACAAAACAAAGATTGACATTTTAATGGGGCATGAAGCTGATGTTTGGTCTTACCTGAGTCGAATTTACCTTCTGTTTGAGCAGAATAATAATTCGATTAGTGCATTACACAAATCTATTTTACCCTCCTATATTATTCTACAAACTAACAAATCATTTACTGAGTAGTTTAAGCCCTTACTCTCTCACATCAAGAACTTCTTGCAAATATTATTGCAAGTCTGATGAGAGGCCATTAAAGGAGTACTCCACCAAGTTAGCATTGCACTCCTATAACATTCTCGGCATCATGAGGATAAATATGAATGCAGCAGAACCGGAGATATCGTCTTTTTTTCCCCCCACACATGCATTCTTCATTGTCCAGATCTGGCGCCTACATTACCCACAATGCAACTCCACACCAACAGACCATTTTAATTTTCAGACTTGTAGTCTTCAGCTTGACTTCATGGGAATTTTATCGGACTTCACACGACTACTTCTGTAGCCACAAAAGGCTTTAAAGTTATACAACTGTTTTCCACACACAGTATACAGTAGTACTCCACAAGACCTTTCAACAGACTTTGTATAAAAATGGAGTATAACAGTTTAAAGACCCGATTGTGTCTAAAGAAAAGTTGTTTAAAATGTGGAATATACAAAAAAATATAATAATAATAATAAACTTATAAATGCTGAAGTCTTTCTTTTTAATGACAAAATGAACAATATGAACCCAGTAATGTTGTATCAACATCATGTGCTTATTTGAGTTATATTAACCAATATTCTAAACAATAACGACAAATTCTTAAAATCAATACTCAACACGATGACATTCACATTTGTATTTTATTTGCCATCCCTTAATAATTCTTCAATCATCTCACAAAAATAGAAGGAGCACACGAAACCACAGCTCTGACGCAGGTTTGGGCCATAAAGACAAGAGGCGTCTCAAAACACTCAATAGTATCAGATAATCGACAGCTTTCCTTTTTGACAAAACAACAGAGAAAACGAGGGGCTTCTGTTTCACGTCGAGGACTAATCTCACTACCTGCGTGGCTTTACCGATTACAACAGCACATTGGCGGCTACAGGGAGAAAGCTCGGGAGTTGCATAGGTTCAAACAGTAACTGCAAATGATTTGAGTTGTTGAGTTGAAGGATCATAAAGAGCATGATAAAAATAAAATAACATGAGCCTTCATTTGCACATGCAGCGCCTACAGTAAATACACCCGAGAGACTGTTGCTTTGAAACCAGCCACTCCTTTTTTAAATTTATTTCAAAGATAAAAGGATGGATTTCAAAATTTAGGCTCAGGAGTTCTACTGAAAATACTCTCCGTTTTGGGGGTTAATAAATAAAATCGAGATAGGACAGAAATAAAGATTTACACACATCATCATGACTTTCCTGAACTTGTATCACCAAAGAACATGTTTTACCACTATTCTCAGATTCTAAATTTTAATATTCCGTATATATGCGGATAATATACCGATTTTTGTTATCCCCACCTCCAGAAGGGAGTATTTTAAGTAGATCTCATAAAAAAAACATACTGAACTGTAAATGTTTTTTTGAAACCACTTAACATGACGAAATAAAAAAAATAAAATAAAAGAAAAGTGGTGGTAGTCCTCCCACTGTGATCAAAAATGAGAAGCAAAATATCTTTGTTTGATCCTACAGAAACATTTATATTGCTGATTAGAGCTGATTTTCCAAACCCTGCATGACTGAATGCTGCCTGATAATCAAACTACAGCAGCAGTGTTGTATCATTCACTGTAACACTGGCAGATTAAACCTTTTCACACTTCACAGAGCCCCTCGCACATCACCCATCAGACAAATTATTTGAACTGTAATATGGATGCGGACAGTTAGACTGGGGAGCAGTAAGCCAATACATATCCAGCTCTCAGAGAGAGTGATGTAGCTCTGACTTCCTGAGAGAATTTGGGGGCGGGGGAGGGAGGGGGCTGTGCTTCCAGAAGAACATTTTATGACAACGTGACCGTCGCCATATTTGCAGCAAACCACGACACAAGTAGGCTACTGGAAAAACACATCCAACAATTCTGACTCCACACACACACATACATACTTATCATAACACTGTATACCAACACACATGAACATAACATTCAACAACACTGCCATGCTTTTTGATATGAAGTCCGTGATCACTAAAACCGGTAAAGCAAAAACAAAAAGCTTTACAAACCACAAGTTCAGAAAAGGTTCTAGTTTAGCGATGAAATGAAACGGAGCTAAGACTCAAGAGGTTAAGCTCCTACCTTCCAGAAAACTGCCAACTGTTTTGAATAAAAATATAATCCTTCATCGGTCCATGTTCAACAAACATAACACAGGCTGACTTTCTGTTCACAAAGGAAGAGGAGGTGGAATAAGACATGGGATTCAGTCTAATCTCCAGGTTGAACAAAGACAAGAATTATCGTCTATACATTTGGATGTACTGACAATAACTGAGTAGATATAACCAAGAAAAAAAACTTTCTCAATACACAATTCCACAAAGAGGAATGAAATATTTATAGAGTATTCTTCAATATTATTCAGTGATTATGGTGTTAAGAATCATAGATATGTTTTTTTATTATAGACTAATATTTATTTCTTACATTCATTCTCTAACACTCTATTCATATTAACATTTATTAACAGGAAAACAATGTCATTTTTCATTCATATATATATCTATAGATTTATATTATAGACATATATATGAGATTTTACAAGTAAAGCAATATGTTTTCCACAAGTAAAGCTATATGACAATGACTTAATATATACAAGGGAAGAATACCCAATTCTATGCTCTGGATAAGAGCCTGCAGGGGTTCCAGATAACTATTTACATAAATTAGGAGTAAACAAATGACAGGAATGTAGGAAAGATTGCACAATGTGGAATGAATGTTTGTGTTGATATTTAAAAGAAGAGTGAAGTGTGAGTGAAAATAATTTTTTAAATGCCATATTAGACCGTTTCTTTTAGTGCCAAAAAATGACCTGAAGAGTTGAATAGATGAAAGGTTTCGCTTTATATATAATAGCTACTATTTTCTATGATTATTCAAATTATTTTCATGATTTCATGCATTTTCTATTAATATGGCACACTGCTACAAACACTGTTAAGTGACCCTGATTTGTCATTTAATTAAAAAACAACCTATTGCTTGCCTCGAGGATAAAAATTAAAAAATAAGCTCAAAATAAAAGTAAATGAGAACATTTGAAAAGTACAGTGTGTCTGGAAGAAAAGGTCACCTTGAATGGTCGGATGTAATTTGTTCTGTTTTGTAGTTCTATTTACAGTTTAGCTGAGCTCCAGCAGTCTGCAGTTTGATTATTTTATGGCACTTTACTGTTTAATCTGATCAAGGAAACCTTTAGTGTCCTGCGCTCCTCCTCACCACAATAACATCGTACAGTGTTTGTAGGACGGGCAGCTGTGTTTCCAGATTGTAACTCAGGTTGATGTGATTTTTCAGTCGATTCTATAGCAGCTTTAATATATTCCATCCAACAGCCCTGACAGTGGTAACACTTATGCTACTGTGCAAATCCAGCTACATGAAGAAGGTTCTCTTTTATAGAAGAAATAAATGGACCTCATTTGAACAAGTGGTTATTCAACTTTTCCATGGTTTTCCTTTAAAATGTGCAAATAAATCTGGGGAGGAGAATTTAAAAAGGCAAACGACTACAAATTCACTTGTGCACCATAATAACTACAACCACTTATAACTATGCCTATTTTACATTACAACAATGATCTTCTATTGTTTGCTATTAGACATAATGCAATATTGTTCAAACAAACGGGATAGCAATATTATATCCTGATTGACAGAAAGATGTAATGGTTTATCGTCTGAAAGGATGGCGTTAGTGTACTGGCCACTCTAACCGATGGACAATGCATGATGGGTAGAGAGTACAACAAAGAGAAGATGAGTGGGTGAGAGGGTGAGAGATGAGAGGTGAGACGTGAAGAGAAGCCACATAATGCAGTCGATACGGCGGAGAAGGCAGGAACAAAGAAGCGCTGAAAGGCGACGGCTGTTTCTACTGCAGCAACTAGAATGGAGATGACAGCCGAGGGTTGCAGGAAGCTAGCTATGACAACAGTGTTGATTGCCGTTATGCTATGCCAGTCTATAATCCAGTGTTACGGCTTCTACGGGGAGGAAGGGGGCGCCTACAAGTCGATGAGCTGGTCCACCAGCAGCAGGGAGCGAGCCAAGCTGGGCAGGCTGGATTCAGAGCCGCCACTGTTACTGCGCGAGTGGCCTCCTGAAACTGGCCGGAGAGATAAGAGGGGAGGCACACGAGTACAGGCAAACAAAAAAAGGGGGGGGGGGGGGGGGGGGGGGGGGCCGGGCGGGGGGCGAAA